>CM035300.1:2979799-3106183 GCA_020226075.1 Hydropotes inermis | reverse complement strand
GATGTGGGAATCTGCAGCTAAACTGCACAAGGCTTGGATCCCTTGGTGGTCCAGTGGTCAAGACATCCCCTTCTGATGCAGGGCGTGTGGGTTTGATCCCTCCTGGAGGAGCTGGGGCCGCACATGCCTTGTGGCCAAAAAAACCAAGATGTAGAACAGAACCCATATTGTAACAGATTCAATAGACTTTAAAAATGGTCCACCCCCCCCAAAAAAAAAAATCTTTAAAAAAAGATTGGGTAAGTACTGGGTAAACTGGGAAAAGCTGGTCACCCCACAGGGGACAGACCATTAGCACGGGCACGAATAAATATGTTAAGTTCAGACAGTGATACAGGCCAAGGAAATAAGGCGGGTGATGTGCTAACTGTCAAAGGGAGGAGGAGGCATTTTTGGTTTTGTTTTCACATATACGTGTATCCATTTTCCCCAAATCTCCCTCCCATGCAGGCTGGCACATAACATTAAGTAGAGTTCCGTGTGCTATATAGTAGGTCCTTATTGGTTATCCATTTTGAATATAGCATTTACCAAGGCCCCGTCCGCCATCAGGGGCTTTACTTGTGTTAACTCACTTTACCCTCATAACAAAGGTAGGTTTATCTCATTATCCTGCCCACGTGATGAGGGAGAAACCCAGGGACAGGAGGTGTGAGAAGTTAGCAGTGTGTACATGACCTTCCCAAGCTCCCTAACTAATCCTTTGCCCTCCTGGCAACCATAAGTTGGTCTTCTAAGTCTGTGAGTCTCTGTTTTGTAAATAAGTTCATTTGTATCATTTCTTTTTAGAGTCCACATATCCGGGATGTCATAGGTTATTTCTCTCTCTGACTTACTTCCCTGAGTATGACACTCTCCAGGTCCATCCATGTTGCTGCAAATGGCACTGTTTCATTCTTTCTAGTGGCTGAGTAATATTCCATTGTATACATGTACCCCATCTTTATCCATTCATCTGTTGATGGACACAGGTTGCTTCCATGTCTTGGCTATAGTAAGCAGTGTTGCAATGAACATTCGGGTGCATGTATCCTTTTGGGTCATGTTTTTCTCTGGTTATATGCCCAGGAGTGGGATTGTAGGGTCATGTGGTAGCTCTGTTTTCAGTTTTTTAAGGAAATTCCATATTGTTCTCCTAAGTGGCCGTACCAATTTACATTCCCACCAACAGGGTGGGAGGGTTCCCTTCTCTCCACACCCTCTCCAGCATTTGTTTTTGTGGATTTTTTGATGATGGCCATTCTGACTGGTGTGAGGTGACATCTCATTGATGTTTGGATTTGCATTTCTCTAATAACTAGCAATATTGAGCATTTTGTCACATGCCTGTTGGCCATCTGTATGTCCTCTTTGGAGCAATGTCTCTTCAAGTCTAGGGAGGAGGAGGCTTTTGTTGACAACAGGGTGAGGAGGCAGGAATATCACTGGCCGGTCGGTGGAGCAGGGACAAAGCTGGCAAGTCAGCGGTCAAGGGAAAGGTTGAGGCTGGAGTGGAGGGGAGGCAGGGGAGGAGCTGGCCTGGGATTCCATATCAGTGTGAGTACAGCCAATCAGCTTTCACCAAGTCCCCATGGGCCATCAGTGGCTTTACTTGCCTTGACTCGATTTATCCTCACAACAAAGTTAGGCTTATCTCATTATACTGCCCACGTGATGGGGGAAGAAACCCAGGGACAGAAGTTGTGAGAAGGTAGCCAAGGCTGATGCTCTCTGGGCGTTTGGACCAAATCCTGTCTGGGGCCTTCGTGTGTCACCCGCCCAGTCCAGACACATCGGATCCTGTGGCTCCTGGATTGTGTTAAAATTTCAGCCTCTCTGAGGGCTGTGCCAGTGTAGTATTTTCACAATGGGGTTCATATGAAGAAACCAGGGAGGTGAAAAGATTACGGCATATTGCCTTTTTAACTTCCACTCTGCTTCTTTATAACCACCCTCAATATGTTATTCTCGCCCCTTGATGAGTATAGAAAACAACATAACCATCCAACTGCAGAAGCTGTAATCTCGGCAACCAAATCACTTTCTCGGCTGTGCTTAACAGTGGGGATTTCTTCCCTCCACCATTT
Organism: Hydropotes inermis; assembly: GCA_020226075.1. Classification (NCBI taxonomy): domain Eukaryota; kingdom Metazoa; phylum Chordata; class Mammalia; order Artiodactyla; family Cervidae; genus Hydropotes; species Hydropotes inermis. Next base: position 3,104,117 of record CM035300.1, on the reverse strand, counting down.
CTGATAAAATGTTTGCACAGCATTATACAGGGAAACACAGAGCAACAGCAATAAAACATGAACAAGGATAATTTGTGTGTTGGCATTTCCACAACAGAATGTCAAGTGTTTCATACCCCAGTGATATTGAGCCTTTCTAAGCCGACTGCTCTGAAAAAAAAAAAAAAAAAAAGGCTTTATGTTCATTTTATTATTAATCTTAAGCTCTACATTTATATTATAGACACTCTTTTTGTATGATATATTTCTCAAACAATATTTTAAAGTCTGTAATAAAAATAAATATGCATTGAAAATGAGTGCATGGAAATATGCATTGAAAACAATACTGTCAGGCGAACTAACAGGCAGTTTTTATTGAGGGAGAACTTTTTTTTTAAGACCACCCTGCCCTCATTTCATGTAATGCCTCATCCTTTTCAGAATTCCCTGCAACAGTCTTTTACAAAGGGACTTTGTTCCTTTTGTGGGACCTGATGATTCATCAACGTGGACTCATTTCTCTCATTATTCTTAGAGTTCTGCTTCAGACACTTTCCAGGTGGTAGATAAGGATATTCAGATCCCAGATTTAACTGGAAATCATCACATCTGAAGAGCACTTACAAATCACACATTGTAAAATGAGTTGAAAAGTAATCTGTATGCATCATTTGAATTTTAGGGATTTCTTTATTCTTAAGAAATAGCTTTTATATTAAACCATCATAGACAGTTGAGACAGAAAAGTTTCAAAAAGCGGGGGGAGTAGGAGGGACCTGTAGCTAACTCTGGTTTTGCATTTCAGAAAGACCCCTCAAAAGCAGAAGGGACCAGGCCTCAGGTCCCACCCCTCCCCACTGCGGTGTGTAGGAACCTGGTGAAGACCTTGCACAGTCTGTGCAGAGATTTGATCTCAGGTTCCCATCTGGTCCACACGGGATGTGATGGAGATACAAGCAGTCTCCAGAAGGAGAGAGTTCTGGAAACTGAGGTGACTCATCTTTGGAACTGCCTACAAGATCAGGAAGTTGCAGATGTGAATATGGACTAAATGAATGTTTTAGTTTCTTCATGTCAAAGACAAGAGCAATTGACTTTCAGTATCTCAGAGTGAGCCATTGGTAAAAAGGTCACAAATACCTGCCATCTGACAACAGGATACCTGGTGCCCAGGTCACAGGAAGGAGGCATGTGGGCAGTGGGTTGAAAAATGGTCTCCCAAAGACACGTCCATATGCCAGTCCTCAGAACCTGCAAATATCACCCTAAGTGGCAAAAAAAAAGAAAGTGAAAACTGTCTTCTGTAGCCTTCCCTCAGCATCTGTGGGTACTGGTTCCAGTATGCTCCCCACCCCCCAGTGTGGACATCAAAATCCGCAGATGCTCGAGCCCCTTATACAAAATGCCTTAGCAGGACAGTCCGTCCTCTGTATCCTTGGATTCCTAACCTGCCCACAGATGCAGAACCCGCTTGTACAGAGGGGCCAACCGTACAGGGAAAGATGTGATTGGGTTAAATCTTAAAGCTACTGTCCTGCATTATCCAGGTGGACCCTACATGTCTTTATAACAGAGAGGCAAAAACACAGGAGTGCTGACCCAGACCTACAGGGAGATGAAGTGATGTGGAGACAGGCAGAGCTGGGAGTGATGCAGCCACAAGCCCAGAAGCACCTGGACCGTGGAGCCTCCATAGGAGATGTGACTGTGCCGACTTCTTGACTGCAGATATCTGGCCTCTAGAACTGCAGGAGGATGCGTGTCTGTTGTGTTAAGCCACCAAGTTTGTGATCACTTGTTACAGCACCCGCAGGAAACTAATAATACAATGGGTCATAAGTAGGGGGAGAGAGAAGGAGAGGAAACTATTTTTTAGCTGCAGACACATGGGGGCTGGATTCTTCCATCAGGGCCCTGTGCAGTGACCCCGGGAGCTGGCAAACAGCAGCAGCGTCCCGAGGCAGGCAGCCTCATAGAATGGCCACGGTCTCCACCCCCTGGAGTCACTTTCCGTGGTACAGGGATATTGCAGATGTAATTAAGGTAACTAATCAGTTGATTTTATTTTTTGAAGTATGTGTGTATTTGTCTGTGCTGGATCTTCATTACTGTGTGGGTCTCTTTCCTAGCTGAAGCGAGGGGAGGCTGCTCTCTAGCTGCAAAGTGTGGGTTTCTCATTGTGGTGATTCTCGCTGCAGAGCATGGGCTCTGGGAGCTCAGTTTTCAGTAGCTGTAGTGCACAGGTTCTGAGGCACAGGCTCCACAGGGCTCCGAGTCATATGGGATCTTCGTGGATCAGGGATCGAAACAGGGTCTCCTGTATTGACAGGCAGAGTCTTTACCACTGAACCCCCAGGGAAGCCCAAATGAGTTGATTTTTAACTCATGACTGGCTGAGGGATTTTTGCAGAAACCAGTGCCTGTGGCCGGTGATTATTATTTTCACTGACCAAAACTTAATTCTGTTATCTCACTCATACTCTGTGGGTTACTACATTCAATAGTAACACCTAACATGACTGTAAACTTTTCTAATTTTTGTGAAAGGTTGTATTCATTTCAGTCTTCTGCAGAGGCTAAGGAGCAGTCTCCAGCACCATGAATTTCATTTTTACTGTCCCTATCAGAACCAGTCCTTAGGGATTTTTTTTCTTTTTGTTGGTCTAATATTCACATCTAAATCAGAACTATATTCTTAAGAACTATCATCTTCTGAGACACTAGTATATATGTTGCTTGGATAATCAGAGAAAGTATCTGCATAAAATTCACCAAAAAAATTATTCACTGAAAATTTCACAATGCATCATTTTTGAAAATTTTCTATTTATAAGATACACAAGATTGGAACAAAAGCTTAACAGAGCAAAATGTGAATGATAACAGCAATCATAATTTGTACAATAAACCTCTGATCGATTTAAGCTCTAACAATTTTGCATGGTGATGTTAGTTGTTTCACTGTCTGAAAACATATTGAAACATCTCTGGTTAATAACGCGTTAAGATAGACAGATTTTTTTTCTGTGGTCCTCACCTAATTACACCAGCTTCTTTAAATGCAGAGAGTCTTCTCCAGTTGGTAGCAGAAGGGGATGTCCTTGAGACACACTCTGCTGGCTTAGAAGAAAGCAAACATCCGTTCTGTGAACTGATGATGGAGGGAAGTGGGGAGAATGGGGACTGTGGTCCCACAGCCATGAGAAAATGGGCTCTGCTGACAAGCAGAGAGCTTAGAAGGGGACCCAAGGCCCAGCTGAGAAGCGCAGCCTCAGCCAGTGCCCGGATTTGACCTTGTGACATCCTGAACAAAACATGGCCACACCACAGGCCACTTCTGCAGACCTGTGAGCTAAGTGGGCATTGTGGTAAGCTGGTTGGTTTGTGGGGACCTGTTAGGCAACAGTGGATGACTAGTACACATCTGCAGTTATGGAGCGGTGTGGCGTGGGCAGAGATCGCAGGTATGATAGCTTTCCGCAGTCAACACCTCCACTCTCCTCCACCGTCCACTGCATGCACATCCCCTATGTGCCCGGCTGGAAGGGATCTGCCAAAACCCAGGACGCATCTTCTATGATCTGACGTATCCAGGTGAATCCTGAAGAAATCAAGCTGTTGGCCCAGCAGAGGTTCTTGTAGGCAGGTGCTAAAGTCACATAATATGCAGAATAAGCCTGCCTGTTCCCAAGTGAAAGTGAAAGTCGCTCAGTTGTATCCGACTCTTTGTGACCCCGTGGAATTTTCTCCAGGCCAGAATACTGGAATGGGTAGCCTTTCCCTTCTCCAGGGGATCTTGCCAACCCAGGGATCTAACCCAGGTCTCCCACATTGCAGGCGAATTCTTTACCTGAGCCATCAGCCATAAGGGAGTGGGTCCAACACACACACACATGCACACACACCTAAATGCTAAGATGTAGTATGCTGGTTTTCAAGAGTCAAAACCTATAGGCATTCACTTTAACCAAGAGGAAGAAAACTGCTCTGGATTCACTTCAGAGAATAAGTCTCATCTCTCTGCACCTAGCCCACCTCTCCTGGGTGGGTGCACACGCTTTCCCTCAGCTTGCACGTCCACTCTTCAAATGGCTGACTTCGTCTTTAAGCTTTCAACTTAAGGATAGTCTCCCCAAAGGGTCTTCTCCCTGACCTCCCCCTCTGCAGCTGGTCTCCACTGTTGGTCTCTCCAGGTTTATCTCCCTTCTGTCACGGCACTTCACACTGTAAATGCTGATGGCTTTTTCTGTTTGTTTGACCACTAGAGTATGGCTTTCTATATTATTTGGGAGTTGGTTGCAAGCAACAGAAATCCCTTCTGACTTCTTAAATACAAAAGAGGGGTAGCTTTTGTAAAAGTCAAGGAAAAAGTCTCAGCAAGGGAGAGAATGGTCACTCCTGTAGGACTTTTTAGTCCTTCTCCCACAATTCCAGCCTCTTTGGAAACCTGGGTGTCTCCACTCACATTTCAAGTTCTGGGAGAGGGAATGTGGTGGGTTAGGTTGGGTTGAGTTTCCACCCTTGAACTTCATTGTGAGCTCCTATGATGGACACGTGTCCTGTGAAAGCCCAGCTATTGTTTCCTAACACATTACTGACCATTATTAACTGGAGACTACCAGTACGTTCTCAGAGAGTGATACAATTAAAATCACCATATGAAACTGTTAGAGCTTAAAATTGATCAAGGGTTCATTATACAACTTACGATTGTTATTGTCATTCATATTTTGGTCTGTTAGGTTTTGTTACAATTTTGTGTATATTATAAACATAAAAATTTCAAAACTGATGCATTGTGAAATGTTGAGTAAAGGAGATTTTTTTTTTTTTTGGTGAATTTTATTCAGCTACTTCCTCTGATTATCCAAGTGACATATATACTAGGGTTTCAGAAGATTATAGTTCTTCAGAATATAGCTCCTGTTCAGATAATGTGGATATTAGACCAACAAAAAGACAAAAAACCTTAGTGATTGATTTATAGGGAAAGTGAATATGAAATTCACACAGTGTTGGAGAATGCTCCTTTGCTTCTGCAAAAGAGTGAATCGAAGACACTGTTTCATGAAAATTAGAAGTCTTTATAGGTGTGTCAAGTGTAACTATTGAATGTAATAACCCACAAAATGTTAGTGAAATAATAGAATTGGTTTTTGACCACAACTTTTTCGAGCTGGTCACTTCTCAAACAAACTTGCATCACTAACAGAATAAAAAACCATATGGAAAGTATGATAAGGCTTCAAAATGGACTTATGTAACCAATAGTGATATGAAGAAGTTTCTCAGATTAACAGAAGGGAGTGGGGTTGATGGGTGGTCCTGGGCAGGGAGCAAATGAAGTGAACATCAATTGTGTGGAAGGTTGTGGGCAGAGCAATATTACCAGATCTGTGGGCCTCTGACGTTTTCAGTCTCTGATTGGTACAAGTCTCCAGCAAGTGTTCCCACCATCAAGAGACTCTTTGTCACCATACCTAGGTGTTCTAGACTGAATGCCTGTGTATCCACAAATTCATAAGCTGGACTGTAACCTCCAGTGTGATGGTATTAGGAGGTGGGGCTTTTGGGAGGTGATGATGTCATGAGTGCAGGGCACCCATGAATGGGATCAGTGCCCTCATCAAAGAGGCCCTCAAGAGGGTTCTCACCATCCGTCATGTGAAGAGCTAGTGAAAAGACAGCCATCTATGAACCGGACACAATCTGCCAGCACTTTGACCTTGAATTTCCCAGCCTTGAGCACTGTGAGAAATACATTTCTGTTAATAAGCTTCCCAGTCTGTGGTATTTGGTTACAGCAGCTGATCAGAGCGAGAAATTGGTAAGGAGAAGTGGTGTGCTGCCCTAACAAACACCTGAAATGTGGCAGTGGGTCATGGGTGGAGGCTGGGAGAGTTTGGAGGTGACTGCTAGAAAGAGCCTCATGCTGGGAATGGACCATGAAGGGTGATTCTGGTGAGGACCTGGGAGAAAAGAGGGGAGCTGGAGAGACAGTCTCCCTCCTCTTGCCGGTGGGTGCAAGGCCCCTCGATCTGTGAGGGGCCAGGCTGAGCCTGGCAGGAGGCTCCACCCCGTGCCTGATCCATGACCATTTTTCAAAAACACAAGACTTGTTTGAGTTCATGCCTTCACAGCTGCAGAGGAGCTTACCTCTGTATAAATTGCACCTTAAACCTCCCCTGGATCTAATTTAGGTGATATTTAGATGGAACTTGGACTTCTGAGATCTTTCTGGGAGGACTTTGGGAACCATTGGGATGGAATGGAAATATTTCATAGGCAACAGGAGCATGAATGTGGAGGTTGGGGCAGAATGCTGTATTTATGAGCCCTAGTCTGTAGTGGTTTTTTCCGACTACAGCATGAAATAGACTAAGACAGTAGGTAAACCAGCTGTCACAGGCTAAACCCATCTCTGGATGGAGACATCCAGCATTATCCTTGATAAGGCAATCCGGACAGCAAGATACAGTGAGAAACACTGAGGCTGAAGCTCAGAGGGGTGGGATGGGGAGGTGGAAGGGAAGCTCAAGAGGGACGGGATGTGTATGTATGGTTATCACTGATGGGAGTTGTTGTATGGCAGAAGTTAACACCACACTGTAAAGCAATTATACACTAATTTAAAAAACAGAGGTTCCAGAGAGATTCTTCAGTATGAATCCGGCCTTACCCCTGTGATTCCAGCCAAGTCAGCCTGCCCGAGTCTCGACTTCCTTATCCGTAAAATGGGCATAATTATGTACATCTGCGGAGACATTGCTTTCTCAAAAAGTTTTGTATTAGAGTATAGCAGCCCACTGGAGGCGGTGTAAACCGCCCTGAGAGTGGACCATCTGCAGTGCAATCTAGCGGTTCTTCTGCAGAGAAGTGAAACACATCGTGGAATGCCTGAACCCTCATTCTGAAGTTTTTCCACCTGCTTTGTAATTAAACACCCATTTATGGTCCTGGGGGTAAGGACTGGTGAAAGGCAGTTCATTTTCAAGGGAACTGCTTTGGTGACCTGGCGGGATTCCCATGACTGTCAGGGAGCCCCCATTGCTGGTTCTCGGGACAGAGGATGCTGCCTACGGAGTTAACTCACTGCCCTGCCAGGACCACCTGCCGGCTGGCAGGACAGTCTCCAGAGAAAATACGGCAGAGATGTAGCAAGTCACCTTTCAGCTAGGGGCTTTAGGAGTGCTTGAGATGTTTTTACCTTTTAAAGCACTCAGCCTGTTTTATCTGGAGACAGTTCCTGCAGGACTTCATTGCACGCGTGCATCAGTCACTAAGTTGTGTCTGACTCGTTTTGACCCCACAGACTGTAGCCCGCCAGGCTCCTCTGTCCACGGCATTTCCCGGGCAAGATTACTGAAGCGGGTTGCCATTTCCTTCTCCAGGGGATCTTCCCAGCCCATGTATCATCACTCAAGAAACCCTCTGTTCTCCCCTTTTTCCCTTCCTCTCTTTGCAAGAGACTTACCTTCATTGATTGAGTAGGAAATACAGGAGCACAATTAAAAAAAAATCAAATACATTCACAGATTACAGTGAAAAGACCCCCTGTCACTCCTAACCTCCACCCGTCCCCCCTGCCTGCTAGAGTGGCCTCAGCTCCTTGGAGCCCTTGCAGATGCCCAGCGAGACGCGTCTCTGCGCATGTATGGGTGCACTCTAAAAGCAAATGGGGGCATGCTATGCACTACCAGGCTTTTTTTTTTTTTTAATCACAGCCTTATTAAGATGTAATTCTCACATCATGGGCTTCCCAAGTGGCTCAGTTGTGAGGAGTCCGCCCAGCAGTACAGGGGCCTCAGGTCCGACCCCTGGAGGGAGCAGCCGCCTCCCCTCAGGGGGTCCCCACTGCGTGTGCACACGCCCCTGGTGTTTCTCTGTGCACTCAGCCCCTCGTCTAAGAAGGACAGCAGGCAGACTGCACTAGGGCGACCCCAGAGGCCTCATTCAACTCTCTCAAAGCCCATCTCCAAACCCAGTCCTTTCCTGGAGTACGGAGGGTGAGGCTTCATCATAAGAATTTGGGGGGCACAGGACTGGGTCATAACAGTGGAGAAACATCAGCCCGACAGGACTGTTTGGCGGGGGCAGAAGCAGGGAACAGTGACAGTGTCCACACAGGCACTCCACGAAGGTTTTCTGCGTCGCCTTGAGGACCTGTGGGGCTGTCCCTCCCAAGCTTTTCTCCGCGGGTGAGGACCATGAGGAAGAAACCTGGAGGAATCCTTGCCCGCTGAAAGGGGGCGAGCGCAGCCTCCCTCCCCAGACTTGCCAGACGCTGTGGTTCTCAGACGTGCACTTGAAGGGCTGTGCATCATCCCCAGGTTGCTGGTTGTTGGTCTTCGACGGGAGGATGGAGGAAGGGTATTTCCAACCAGCTCCCAGGGGCTGTTTTCGGCCCAATGACTACACGAGCCTCGTGTGTTCCGGGAGCATCGGAGGCCAAGAGTGAAGAATGGGTGGAGACGGAGAGAGTGGCCTGGCAAACAGTGGCTCGCACAGGTGCGCTAGGCTGCGTTTCTAGGGGCCAGCGTGATGACCCCAAGTTAGCTTTGCCCTCCGTCTTCACTGACTCCAAGGTCAGAGTCGGGATGCTCCTCCCAGCTCTTCTGCTCCGGGCTGGACGGGCTCAGCCTCTGCCTCCTCTCTGACTCCCTCCCGTCCCCCACCCAGTCGGCTCAGTCGGCTGGGGCCGCCCCGAGGAGGAGGGTCCCCAGGGAGGAGCTGGCCGCTCCGCAAAGCAGCAGCTCCGGCGGGAGAGGGCCAAGGCCGCAGCCCCCGGAAATGTCGGCTTCCCCCGTGGAGCCGCCTGGATGACGGGCGAGGAGAAGGCTTTTCTATTTCTCATTGAAGTAGGTTTTATGTGTCTAAAGATGTTTTATGGAAACAGAAATTGTACCTGATAAAGTGCCAGCATTAATCCACTTGATGTGTTTAAGGGAAGCATTTTCACAGCAACATATCATGTTAATGTAAGTCTGATGGATGAGAAATGGCAGAGGATGATTTCAAAAACTCTTTTTTTTAACATGATGGAGAAAAAAGACTGACTTTCCATTTTATTTTTTCCTGTGAATAAGTGTATCTCTGATGCTAACAGTATTTGCTGAAATAGAGTTCGGGCTAAAATCCAAAGGGAGGTTTCAGAGCAGGGCAATTTCTTTCTACATCTGCTTCATGGGCTCAGCCATCAGACAAGCAATTCAGTTCAGTAAGCATTTATTGAGTGCCTACTGTGTGTCGGGCATTATCCTGCAGATGGGGGGAACACTCAGAGGCGGTGATGGGAGGTAGTTGGGCACCCTGCCCTCCTCCCCGATACCATTCCACCCACCCCATCCCAGTTTACTCTCGATGCCTGATTTGTCTTATTAAATAACTCACACTGGACTCAGTGGTGAAGAATCCGCCTGCCAATGCAGGGGACGTGGGTTCAATCCCCAATCCAGGAAGACTCCATATGCCAAGGGGCACCTAAGCCCGTGTGAGCAGCTACTGAGGCCCGTGCTCCCCAGAGCTGGTGCTCCACACTCAGAGAAGCCACCGCGATGGGAAGGCCTTGCACCGCAACCGGAGAGGAGTCCTGACTCCCCGCAACTAGAGAAAAGCTCGCACAGCTATGAAGACTCCACACAGCCCCCAAATAAAGACTTTCAAAAAGCCACATCCCGGGTGCCCTATTCTACACTGTGCTCTGCAATAAGGAAGCACACCATCTATTCAACTTTCACTAAAATCGCAAAAAAAAAAAAAAAGTTGTGTTTTAAAGGTATGTCTCTCCCCAACAAGCCCCTGAACATCTTCCCCAAAGCACAGATTAAAGCACATTTTCAAAGGTGTCTCAGAAGCACGTGCAAGTTGAAGAGCCCTCTGACTTAGAATACATGGATGTGCTGGGGTTCATCAAAATATCAAGTCACTTACTACTAATGGTAGTTAAAACCACACTTGTCAGATGATTGGCTGTTTATTTTTTAAAAAATATACTCGAGGGGATTCCATGGCCATCTCATTTGCTTGCCATAGCTGAGGACGCTGGTGGGAAGGCAAGAACGAGACACTTTCCACACGAGCGGCTGGGCAGGAAAACAGGCTGAGGGCCGCTGACCCCACCGGGACTGGGGTGTGTCCCAGACGGCGGTCCTCCACGCAGGACTTGTGATCAGATGCAAAAAGCAGGGCTAAGGCTCCGCCTAAAGTTTTACCCAGAAGTGGGGTAGCAAAGAATCCGCCTGCCAACGCAGGGGACACGGGTTCGCTCCTCGGTCAGAGAAGATCCCACAAACCAGGAGGGGCAATAGACCCGTGGGCCACAGCTCCTGAGCCTATGCCCGAGGGCCCGCGAGCCACAGCTCCTGAGGCCTGATCTTCCTAGAGCCCAGCTGCAAAGAGGAGAAACCCCCCAGTGAGGAGCCCACACAGGCAACTGCAGAAAAGCCCGAGCTGCAGTGAAGACAGCACAGCCAAAAATAAATCAATAAATAATTGTAAAAAATTGGAGGGTGTCTTCATTAAAAAAAAAAAAAAAAAAGCTTTTGGCAAGAAACACTGCAAAGCCGCCCAGAGGGGACGGGGAAGGCGGGCCAGCGGAGGACACAGAGGGGGAAGGTGAGGGGGTGGCAGGGAACAGCCTTTGGTTCTCTTCGCCTCCCTCCCGATCCCACTCCGCCCTGGTGGAGCAGCTCCTTCTGAAGACACAGCTCCCAGACATCAGGCTTCAGAAGTCTTCCCCCCGTAGTGGGGTGCCTGCATGTTCGGTTCTCATGAGAAGCTGAGTTATTTTTGAGTTAGCACGCAGTCTTTCGACAGTCACCAGACAGAAAGGATGTGTTTGGCTAAGCAAGTGTGCCAATTCAGGCTGTCACTTTCTGGTGGCCTTTCAGGAGGACCCGGGGTCCCAGCCAGAGCCACTGTCTGCTGTGGGGTGTTTTGCAAAGAAAGAAACGCCTGCCTGAAGACCCAGAATGGAATGGCCGGAGGAAGCCCTGTTCTCTGCTTTAGTGAATTTCACACCCTGCCCGTGGACAGCGCGTTTCTCTTCCTTCTTGCCTTTAAAGCCCCTGTGGCAGTGACTAGGTCAGACAGGTGGGGGGCCCAGACCCTGACCTGGGGCGTCTCTCCCTGCAGTGTGTCGAGTCCCATCGGGAGCCAGCCTGAGACCCAGAGGCGGGCCAGGTTCGCATGGACCTCGCGGCGGAAACGTGGGTGTGGACGGTCCAGGAGGCCCGCGGGGGCGCGGCTGGCCTCGGGTCCTGGGAGAGCAGCCGGGGCACAGGAGGGTCCAAGCAGGGGCCACTTGATTTTCCGTGTCAGCAAGTGCCTGCTGGTGGCGTTTTGGATGACAGAGGTAGAGCGTTTGGAGCCGGCAGAGTTTTTTGACATCTGCTAGAGATTTTATGGGCTTGCCAGGTGGCAGTAGTGGTAAAGAACCCGCCTGCCAGAGCAGGAGACATGAGAGATGCGGATCCAATCCCTGGGTTGGGAAGATCCCCTGGAGGAGGGCATGGCAACCCACCGCAGTGTTCTTTCCTGGAGAATCCCATGGACAGAGGAGTCTGGTGGGCACAGTCCATGGGGTCACCAAGAGACGGACACGGCTGAAGTGACTCTGCATGCGCGCACAGAGATTTTATGTGCTAACGGTCTCAGGAGCGCTCTATTTTGAAATGTGATTTATTTGAGTTTACTGATTTATTTTTGGCTCTGTGGGTCTTCCTTGCTGCCAGTGGGCTTTTCTCTATTTGTGTCGAGCAGGGGCTACTCTGGCTGTGGTGCGCGGGCTTCCAGGAAACAGAAGGACCCACTTTGAGATGCGGTTAGAAGGTTTCCAGCTCCCTCTCCACCTGCTCCTCCGTCTCTCGGGGTCCTGGTTGGGAGGGAAGCAGGCTGCCACGCTTGGGAGGGGTGCTGTGACGAGGCCCACGGTCAGGTCCCCAGGCACTGGAGAAAGCGGGGCCGTGACCCGCAGTCAGGTCGTGAGATGCTGCCGCTTGGGAATGGGTCCTTTGCGCCCTCCCGGCACCTTCAGAGGGTTTCGGAGCGGAGTCGGTCAGATAGACGCAATATTGCCCTGCTCCTGAACCGGCCCCCAGGGTTCCTCAGCCTCAGTCAGGGTTCGTGTGTGGAATGAACAGCTCCCACAGAGCAGACCTCTTCCACCCGCATGGAGCCTCTGGGTTATACTTAGATAGTTGTCCATCTTTGCAAAATGTAAAAAGTCACAAAGCTGCTTCTGGGGTCCCCGCTGCCCCTGGAAGCAGCAGCTTCCTCATCTCTCAGCCCGGGGGGCGGGGGGCGGAGAGAGAAATGCCTGACCCAGGGCTCTGGGGAGGAGGGTCTGGGCTGGAGCCTCAGGACGGCCTCTCACGAGAAATGCCTGACCCAGGGCTCTGGGGGGGAGGGTCTGGGCTGGAGCCTCAGGACGGCCTCTCACATAGGTTCAACCTCAGAGACGTTGCTTAACCTCTTGGAATCTCAGGGTCTTCGTTTGTAAAATGGGGATTCTTATGCCTGCCCAGCAGGGTGGTTTCTAAGGGTGCAGGACGTCTGGGAGGTGTCAAGCTCACAGACAGAGGGAAGTAATGGCCGGGTGAGGTGGGAAATGCCCTTCCCAGGGTCAGGCTGGGAGAGCTTGGGCCGAAAAGTCCAGGCTCATGTATCTTTCCAGTTATGGTTTTCTCTGGATATATGTGCAAGAGTGGGCTTGCCGGGTCATATGGCAGTTTTAAATTTAGATACATGCACCCCGATGTTCAGAGAAGCACTATTTACCCTAGTCAAGACATGGGAGCAACGTGAATGTCCAGTGACAGATGAATGGATAAAGGAAATGTACGTACATACAATGGAACACTACTCAGCCGTAAAAAGAATAAAATAGTTCCATTTGCAGCCACATGGGTAGATATAGAGATTGTCATACTAAGTGAAGTAAGTCAGACAGAGAAAGACTTGTATCATGTTATATCACTTATACATGGAATCTGAAAAAAAATATATAAACGAACTTATTTACAAAATAGAAATAGAGTCACAGATGCAGGAAACAAACCTATGGTCACCAAAGTTGAAGGGAGGAGGAGGGATAAACAGGAGTTTGGGATTAACATATACACGCTATTAAATGTAAAGTACGTAATCAACAGGGATCTAGCATAGGGAACTATACTCAATATCTTGTAATAACCTATATGCCTATATGGGAAAAGAATCTAAAAAAGAATGGATATGTGTAAACATATAACCGAATCCCTTTGCTATACACCTGAAACTAACACAACCTTGTAAATTGACTATACTTCAATAAAAAAGAATAGTACAGTTTTTAAAAAGTCCAGACTCACTAAAAGGCTGGGGGGAAAACACCCAGCCCAGCCCAGTGTGAGCCTGAAGGGTTAAGGTCTGGATACAGCAATGAGTCCTGAATGTTCAGTCCTGAATATTCATTGGGAGGACTGATGTTGAAGCTGAAACTCCAATACTTTGGCCACCTGGTGCAAAGAGCTGACTCATTTGAAAAGACCCCCATCCTGGGTCTTTCAGGCAGGAGGAGAAGGGGACGACAGAATGAGATGGTTGAATGGCATCCCTAACTCAATGGACATGAGTTTGGGTAAGCTCCAGGACTTGGTGATGGACAGGGAGGCTTGGCGTGCTGCAGTCCGTGGGGTCGCAAAGAGTTAGACGCGACTGAGCAACTGAACTGAACTGAAGACCAGTGAGGGGCAGAGGTGAGGGCAGGCGGGGAGGTGAGCCCCCCGGGTCCTGTGAGCAGGAAGCCCACCCCAGGCTCAGCGGTTCCTGCTCCCAGAGCCAAGGGAGAAGCTCAGAGACACTGGTCTGGGGTCACTCAGTGGGAGCTGTTCCCTCTGATTTAAATCAAGGAGGAGCCCCTGGAGGAGGGGGTTCATGAGCCATGAGATGCTAATTAACTCCATTGTTGTGTTTTGTTTTCAACATTAGAGTCCCTCTAGTATTGGAGTACTTTCTCTCCCAAGAATTACACATCTTGCCCCAGTGTATCCAAGTCTCTGCCTATATCTTTGGCAGAGGGGTCTGGAAGCAGAGATGGTAGAATTTTCTGGGCCAAGATTCAGGTGGAGAGATCAGCTTCAGTCTAGGGAGAAGCTGACCACACACCATAACCAGAACCTTCTTTGTATTTTTCATTCCATTTAAAGCACTCTCCAGCTTCCTGAGTTGTCCTCTGTTTTAATGGTCAGAGCTTTTTTGCAAATGAAAGAGAAAGGAGGGGGAAAAAAAAAACCATGACCCGATGAACTAAACCTTGAGAGAATGGAAGCCACGTGGTGCGGCTAATCCGCTTCTGCCAGATTCCCTGCAGAAATGATTCCAGAAAACTCCAGCTCCCTCTGCCAAGTGCCTGGCTGTCCCAGAGCCAAGAAGGAAAAGAGGGACCAGATGAGACACGCTGGCGGGGAGCCCTGGTTGGTTGGGCAGAACCGATTTCCCCAGCGTGATCTGCTCCCGGGGTGGATCCGGTGATTCAAAGGCTGGCCGGGAAGACAGCTGCTCTGGAGCTCCTGGGTTACTCATCGCCCTGCCCTGGCTCAGCGGGCTGGACCCACTCCAGGAGGAGAGGCGCAGGGTGAACCCACGGAACGGGTCGCCCGGCCCTGGGCAAACTGCGATCCGGTTCTACACCACAGGACTGGGGAATCCGGGTGTTCGTCCTCGGGGCAGAAGGCGTCTGAAGCTGGTGAGGCTAGTGGTAATGCTCCCTCTTCCCCCATGGCTGAGTTGGGGGGAGACTCAGGCACCCCAGTGACTGACTGGCAGCTGAAAGGAGGCTCTGGATTGGATGGTGGGGGTCTTTCCGGGTAGGAATAAGTGCAGCCTGGCTATTAGGTGACTAAGGGTGACAGAGAGAGTCTTTAGTCTTGAGTTATACCACTCTGGTGGGCTTCCCAGGTGAAGCAGTGGTAAAGATCTGCCTGCAACGCAGGAGACACAGGTTCGATCCCTGGGTCAGGAAGATCCTCTGGAGAAGGGAATGGCAGCCCCCTCCAGTATTCTTGCCTGGAAATTCCCACGGACAGAGGAGCCTGGCGGGCTGCAGTCCATGGGGTCACGAAGAGTCAGACACGACTGACTGAGCATGCGCGCACACTCACACACACACTCACACACATACACACACACCCACCCAGTACCCACCAGAACCAAGTAGAATTGAACACTTGAAATACGGATAACCTAAATTGAGATGTGTAAAATACTCGCCAGATTTTAAAGACTTTATGTGAAAAGACATGTGAATTCTCTAATAATTATTTACCTTGATACATGTTGAAATGATAAAATTTTGGGTATACTGGGTTAAATAAGATAATTATTAAGAATAGATTTCATTTTTCTTTCTTTTTTTTTCCCAAAAGGTTGCTACTAACATGGATGGACCTAGAGATTTTCATGCTAAGTGAAGAAAGTCAGAGAAAGACAAATATCATATGATATCACTATGTCTGGAATCTAGAAAATTGATATAAATGAACTTATTTACAAAATAGAAATAGCCTCAAGACTTAGAAAACAAATGCGTGGTTACCAAAGGGGAAAGGTAGGGGCGGAATAAACTAGGAGTTTGGGATTGACATATACACACGGCTGTATTTGAAATGGTTAACCAACAAGGACCTACTGTATAGCACAGGGAACTCTGCTCAACACTCTGTAATAACCTAAATGAGAATAGAATTTGAGAAAGAATGGATATGTGTAGATGTGTAATTGAATCACTTTGCGGCATACCTGAAACTAATGCACATTGTAAATCAGTTATACTCCAGTATAAAATAAAAATGTAAGGACTTCCCTAGCGGCCCAGTGGCTAAGTGTCTGCCTGCCAAGGCCGGGGACAAGGGCATGGGTCTGGGAAGGTCCCACCCGCGGCGGGGCAGCTAAGGCTGGACGCCACGACTACCGAGCCCATGTGCCTAGAGGCCACACTCTGCAACAAGAGGAACCACTGCAGTGAGAAGCCCCCACCCCACAACCAGAGCGTGGCCTCTGCTCGCCGCAGCTGGAGAAAGCCCGCATGCAGCAGTGAAGGCCCAGCACAGCCGAAAATAATAAAATAAATTAAAAATCTATGTGAACAAAAACTTTAAACATGTTGCTACTAGAAGAGTTAGCATGGCATCTGTGACTCGCCCCGTGGCTCACACTTTGTTTCCTGGGACAGCACTGCCTCACCCTCACCCAAGTCCCCTCTCCTCTACGGCAGAGAGCTCATGAACACGGCTGGGTGCTGCCTGCCGAAATCCTAGACCTGCCATCATCTGGCTGTAAGACTCGGCTCAGTCATGTAAACCCTCCGAGGTTCGGTTTCCCCGTGTCTAGGATGAGGCTTAAACCAGCACATGACAGGTGAAACTCAGGTGAGAAGATGTACTCAGACTACAGAACAGCATTTGGTGCATGTAACTTTTTAATACATACTTGGTTTCCTTATGAACAGTTCTTAAAAGTTTCTCACCAAAGAGGCAGACAGGAGAGGTGGCAGGATGGACTTGCTACCCACCTTCAACCACTGGCCCTTCTGTATTAACCGGTGAGGAGAAGCTCCCCTTTCACATGGATTTCATTTGCAAATTTGGAGACTGGGGGTCAGAGAGGCCCTCTGACTTTCTCAGTAAAGCAGGATATGTCAGGCAACTCAGAATGAGACATGTGGGTTCTGCCGGGAAACGAAACCGCAGGTACAGGGAGCCGTGTATCTGACTTGGCATCAGAAGACCTGGGTCTGAATTCTGTCCTTTGATCCTAGCGAGATTTCTTAACCGCCCTGGGCCTTGGACTCCTCAGCTGTACGGCAGGCTCCCTAGGAACCCTTCCAGGTCTTTACATCTGTTGGAGGGACCACAAGGTTTTCATGAGCATCTACTGGATGCCCGACACTATGGGAATGCTAGGGGTTCTAGGACGGGCTTCCAGTCCAACAGAAAAGACACGCTGCAGTTCGTTATACAGGTTCATTTGTGTACTGTTTTTTTTAAGTATACACAAGATGGAAAAGAAAAATTGTGGCAAGCCGGATAGGGACATACCTGGGGGTCCTAATCAAGCCAGAAGAATCAGAGCAGGTTTTTCCAGGGGTGAGCCTTAACCTAAGACTCTGGGTGACTAGAAAGTGGAAAGGTCTTGCAGGCAGAGAGAGTAGAAAGAGCCAGAGACAGAGAAAGTCCAGGCGGACAGGGCATGTGGAGTGTGTGTGTGTGCATGTGTGTATGTGTGTGTGTGTGTAGTGGTGGTGGTGGTTGATTTTACAAGACAGCTTGGCTCTGCTCTTGTGCTCTGACGTTTGGCCAAACACTAGTCTAGCTGCTGCTTGCAGACGGGGTTGACCCTGGCTCTCAGCAGCCTTCTGTAAAGCAGATGACTCTTCCTCTTGCGGGTGGGCCTCACCCAATCAGTTGAAGACCTCTAGAGCAATACCTGAGGTTTCCTGGAGAAGAAAGAATTCTTCCACAAGACTGCAACATAGAGATCCTGCCAGAGGGACTTCCCCGGAGGTGCAGTGGCTAGGACTCCGGGATCCCAGTGCACAGGGCCTGGGCTTGATTCCTGATCAGGGAACGAGAGCCTGCAGGCTGCAGCTACGATCTGGGCAGCTGGATAAATGATTAAAAACATCCTGCCTGCCTGCCTGAGTTTCCAGCCCTACAGATTTTGGACTTGCCCGTCAACCCATAGTCACCTGAAAAAAATTCCTGAAGATCTCTCTCTGGACGATAATTTTTTTTTTTATTTATATTTTTATTGAAGGATCATTGCTTTACAGAATTTTGCTGTTTCCGTCAAACCTCAACATGAATCAGCCATTGGTGTACATGTACTCCCTCCCTTTTGAACCTCCCTCCCATCTCCCCCCCATCCCACCCCTCTAGATTGATACAGACCCCTGTTTGAGTTTCCTGAGCCACACAGCAAATCCCCATTGCCTATGTATTTCACAAATGGTAATGTAAGTTTCCATGTTACTCTTTCCATACATCTCACCCTCTCCTCCCCTCTCCCCATGTCCATAAGTCTGTTCTCTATGTCTGGATGATAATTTTAATACAGTATGAATTTGTTTCCTGTAGCTGATAACCCAAAGAACCATACCCTGGACGGCTTTAAACAACATTAATTTATTCTCTCACCATTCTTGAGGCTGGATGTCCAAAATCAGGGTGTTGACAGGGCCGTGCCTGCCGTGAAGGCTCTAGAGCAGAATCTGATGCTCACTTCCCTCTTATTTCTGTAGCCGCTCCCAGTGTTCCTTGGGTTGTATTCACACCACTGCTCTCTCGTCATATGGCATTCTCCCTGTGTGTCTGTCTGTGTCTCTCCTCCTTTACTTATAAGGGTACCAGTCAAAGGGGATTAGGGTCCACTCTAGCCAGCATCTCAGTCTGATGACATCTGCAAAGATTGCAATTCCAAATAACGTTCACATCACAGGCCTTAGGGGTTAAGACTTCAACATTTCTTTTGGGCATACAAGATTTAACAGACAAGACAGTGTATCAACTTCTTAGGTAAAATTGTATCCTGTAGCTAGGGACATGGGCTTCCCTAGTGGCTCCCATAGTAAAGAATCTGCCTGCAATGCAGGGTTTGATCCCTGGAAGGTCAGGAAGATACCCTGGAGAAGGGATAGGCTACCCACTCCAGGATTCTTGCCTGGAAAATTCCATGGACAGAGGAGCCTGGCAAGCTACAGTCCATGAGGGTTGCAGGGGGTCAGACATGACTTAGAGCCTGAGCGTGCATTACACGCGCACACCAGCTCTGATTTACAGCGAGCAAACTGGACCTTAGAGAAGTAACCTGGTCCCTCAAAGAGGAAGCGGTGGGACCACAACGTGAACACAGCGCTTGACATTTGACTTGCTGCCTGTGTCTCCATCCCCAAGGTCTCACCTGGTTGCCGACGAGCCAGACCTGCTCTGCAGAGACCACCATCAGGTGGTGGAGTTTTCATTTGGATACTCCTGGCAGACTTCACTTTCCAGTTCACCCTCATCCCCACTTTCTTAGACCAGGTTGCATCATGTGTTTGTGCTTGACCTGGGAGTGCATTTGATTCTGTCTCTATCCAAGCCTACATGCTAATGCAAGAGTTTAACATGTTTTCCCATTTTTTCCCATTTGTTCATCTATTTCAAGATGGTTAAATGTGAAGCACTGCATGTTTCCACTTGAAATTCATTTATGACGGTTGTCATCACTATAGTTACAGATAATTCTGTGTGTAGATACGTTCACTCATGAGAAAGGATTTTCCTTTGTGTTTTCGGATGTGTTGTCTGTTCTTGTTTTTACCTGGTTAAATCTGTCATTTAACAACCTACATATCTAGCCATCTTTTAAAGGAATAACAGGAAGTTGGAGAGTGTCTAGCCTCCCAATGCTTGCATTAGGTAGTGGGTATCCACACAACTGGGGATTTTACACAGAAAGGTGTGTCAGTTTATGGGCTTCCTCGGCGGTCCAGTGGTTGAGACTCTGCCTGCCAATGCAGGTTTGATCCCTGGTCCAGGAAGATATCCATGCTGAGGAGGAATTAGGCCCACACGCTCCAGCTACTGATGCCTGGAGTCCATGCTCTGCAACAAGAAAAGCCTGTGCTGTGAGATGCCCGCGTCCCGCAGCTGGAGAGTAGCTGCCCCCTGACCCCGCCGTCGTGGAGAAGGCCCCCACAGCAATGGAGACCCAGCACAGCCACAGATAAATACATATTTTTAAAAAGTATATCAGCTTAGGCAATAATCCTCTATACATGGCTTGAGAATACTGGGAAATTGGTGTGAAGTAATTTGTTAAGCTCATAGAATTGTCTTTTCAAGCCCACTTAGGTTGATCAAACATTGGACTCCTCAAACTGTCCTGCCACCCACAATAAAGGGGAACGGAAGAATCTGGTTTGGTGCCATCCATCAATAATTTCTATCGACAAAGCCTGTCAGTCCAATGGTTAAGACTTCACCTTCCAATGCAGGGGGTGGAAACATGATTGAATTTGTGACCTCAAGGCCCAAAAACCAAAACATAAAACAGAAGCAATACTGTAATAAATTCAGTAAAGATTTTTAAAAATAATATATCAATTTGAAAGATTCTCCTGGTTCCATAAGACCAAGAGTCCTACATCCCATGATCTATATGTTATATGACATAGAATTCCATACTGGCTAAATATGGGTTTCATATAGATTAATTATCATTTTATTTTTAATTTTAGTTTTTGGCCCAGCTGTTCAGCATGTGGGATCTAACCGAGGATTGAACCCATGTCTCCTGCATTGGAAGCACTCTCTTAATCACTGGACCACCAGGGAATTCCCTGATACAGGTTAGCTGTTGATTAGTGGCTTAAATCATGGGTGGTGGGTTATCTGAAAAGCCCCAGGTTTGAAACCCTTTCCAGATAAGGAGTGCCTCTGAAAGCCAGGACAGTCCTGTTGAAAATAAAATGTTCAGGCATCTAAATGACAGCGCAGGGCTCCCTACATCGGGAAAGATCGTTGGATGAACTCAATCCAGAGGAGAAATTACACATCACAACCGCTGTTAAGTTCCCAACCAAGCAAGCAAGGTCTGCATGTCCTTCGAAAATCTAATCATGCTTCCACAGGGCTCTGAATGAAAGTTACCACTAAAATGTAAGCTGTGTACTTTTCCTTGCCAATTGTGTTACAAAGCAAACCCAAGACTAATCAGTTCCTTCCCTCAACCAAACGCATTTAATATCTCATTAGCTTTGGAAGGTTTCACAGCAAATTGGCATAAATGAGCACTCTAGAAAGAGCATTATTGTCTTTCTGTCTAAATAGCTACTGACAGTCTTCGTGCTTTTTTCTTTTCTGTTTGGACAGTGCATTCTGCAAAGCAGATTTCTAAAAAGAAAGATTAGTCCCCTAATCATGTTTCTTTCTGACGGCTGACATAGACACATAGGCAGTCAGACAACTGCGCTTCCTTCCACTTCTCTGACTTCACTGGGACAGAAGTGGAATTTCAGTGGAAAATTAACTTGAAATATTTTCAAGACACTGTTTGCTCCTTTACCTCCAGGGAAAGGAGTTAAGCTTCACTGCACTTATTCACCCCAACCCCTGGTTCCTCTCTCTACTCACCAGGTGGACACGAATCGCTCGGCAACCGCTCGTGCACACTCAGCTGTCCCAAAGCAAAACTTGAGTGATGAGATGTCCACTTGGGCGGGTCCTCCGGGGAGGGATACCAATACATTTTAAGAAAATGCATTAACTGGAGAAGGTGTGGAGGACAGGGAGCCCTCCTTTGCTGCTGCGGGGGGCGGGGGGGCGGATTATAAACTGGAGCAGCCACTGTGAAGAATAAGACAGAGGCTCCTCAAAAAACCAAAAATGGAATTACCATATATATGGTCCAGCAAGCCCACTCCTGGGCACGTATCAGGAGAAAACTATAGTTTAGAAAGGTCCATGCACCCCAGTGTTCACGGGAGCACTATTTACAGTAGCCAAGACATGGAAATCAACTATCCTTCAATAAAATTAAAAAAAAAAAAAAAAAGAAAACGCCTAAAAGTCAGGCTCTTCCCCGAAGAAGAGCTAGGTGAAAAGTAAGAAATCCCGAGGAAGAGCTGGAAGAGAGCGAAGGCTTCTGCGGTTGCAGCGAACCCGGCTTTATCCTCATCCTGGTCTCTAGAGAGAATCATCACAGATTCGGGAGCGACTGGCAGAAATCTGACAGGCCAGCCCCATGTCGTCAAGGTGGGTGGTTTCTCCACCATCTCCATTCGACTCACATGTATTTATCAGGGTTCAACACGCCTGGGTTATCATGTCTGTTGTTCTAAGAGTCTTTTAGAAAAAAGCACGGTGATGATCTGAGTCATATGTTGTGGCAAACCATGACTCAGTAAGAAGAGGCGGCTAAGGAGGGCGGCCTCCCTGGAAGGCGGACGTAAGAACATCAGCTGGAAGCTCGTTGCCGTGGCTGTAAAGCTGGTTGACAACCCCGTCTTTTATGACATCCATGGCCTATTAGTTCAAAGTTCACAAGATAAATTTCCACTCCATTTTGGAGCCAGAAACATTTTATCCCTCCAAGTAAAGCTGTTTGCTTTCTATTCAAGTGGAAAGGAAACTGTTTGCAACATAACACTGAGTTAACCAGTCCAGTTATTTGGCAATACTCAATTTCTTTTCATGTCAATTAATTTGTCTTCTGGTGTTTCTATCCTACCGCCATGTAGTTTAATAAGCTGTCTCAGTTTTGGGGGCATAGAGTGCCACATTCAAAAAATTATTCCAAGTAAAACATTGAGTTAGCTACTACACTGTGGATCTTAGAACAACTAAGATCCAAAAACTGACGATACCAATTTCCAGGGAGAATTTGGCACAGCCTTCGTGTCCAACTCTTTGTGACCCCGTGGACTGTAGCTGCCAGGCTCCTCTGTCCATGGGATTCTCCAGGCAAGAACACTGGAGTGGGTTGCCATGCCCTCCTCCAGGGGAGCTTCCCGACCCAGTGATGGAACCCGCATCTCTTGTGTCTCCTGCCCATTCATTACAGGTGGGAATGCAAAGTGGTCCGGTCACCTTGGAAAAGACAGTGACAGCTTCCTGAAAGCTAAGCACTGCCGTATGATCAGTGGTCATGCTTCTAGGTATTCACTCAACTGATATAAACATTTGCATCTACATAACAGCCTGCATGTGAGTGTTTATAGACACTTTATTCATAATTTCCCAAAAGTGGAAATAACCAAGATGTCCTTCAATAGGTAAATGGATGCATGAGCTGTGGGACATCCATATTCAGTGGAATATTATTCAGTGATAAAAAGAAATGAGCTCTCAAGCTGCAGAAAGGCAGGGATGAATTTCAAATACATATTGCTAAGGGAAAGAAGCCAGTTTGAAAAGGGTACATAGTGGTTCCAGTTATATGAAATTCTAGAAAAGGCAAAAACAGAGACAGTGAAAAGATCAGAGGTTGCCAGGGGTCAAGGGGAGGGGAGGAGGATTAAGTGGGTGGAGCACAGGGGGTTTTTAGG
Organism: Hydropotes inermis; assembly: GCA_020226075.1. NCBI lineage: Eukaryota > Metazoa > Chordata > Mammalia > Artiodactyla > Cervidae > Hydropotes > Hydropotes inermis. Next base: position 3,081,070 of record CM035300.1, on the reverse strand, counting down.
GAAGTGAACCCAATCTGTAAAACGCTGTATTGGTGCCCGCATGACGCTATACATCTGTCATGACCCACAGAACTTCACCGCACAAATAGTGAACCTTAATGTATGGTGCCAACTCAAAAAAAAAATCATTTAGGAGGTTATGAAAAATCGCAGGATGCAACTCAGAATGTGACAAAAAAAAAACATATCACAAATATATGCAGAAGTTTGCTGAAGGGGTAAGGACGAGTGCTGACTAAGTAACATTGGAAATGAGTGGGCTCTGCAGGGTGAAAGGCACAAGAAGCTTCTACGAACATTGTGCCCTAGGTGAGACAGCTTCCTTCCGGGTGTGAGTTAGCCCTTCTGACACCGCAGTGCGGGCACCATGGAACCGGACAGTTCCCTAAAAGCGTGGCGGATGGAGGATGGCACTGTGAGGCTGAGAGTTCGGGATGACCCCCGGGGTAGTGAGTCAGGGGCGGAGACATCAGTGTGGACTCGTGCTTAGCTTAGCACACACACAGCTAATCACATAAAGAAACAGAAGTATGACTGTATATACAGGTTAGTATGCACACATTTCCTTCCTCTGTCAGCTGAGCGTGTCTAGAAGCAGAGACACCCCAACAGGAACAAGCACACGCAATGCCCATGTATTGGTTTCTAATGCCATTCCAAAAGGAACCAGAGCCCCTGGAGAAATGGCGGATTCCAGGCCTGGAGCAGGAAATACAGAAGATGAGCCTGGAGCACCTTGGATGCCAGAAAGTAAGGAAGTGTCAAAACAAAAAGCAATCCCACAACAATGCGCGTATGTCAAAGGGACACAGGAGACAACTGGAGAAGTTCTCAAGAGCCAAACCTGGCAGGATCCAGCAAACACCGACCACAGCCCCTACAAACCCCCAAACAAAGAAATACCCCGCCAAGACTAATATTTGACTGTAATCCAAAATATAAAATAAGTAGCCATGAGTCTGTCCTGGTATGAATGACTGAATATGAAAATAAACCGGAGAGAATAGGTGACTCTATCATGCAGAAGAGGTCCGGATATTTTATGCCAATGCTCTGCCCTCAAGGTGACAAGCATAGTTCTACTCCTTAAGTGTGGGCTGCACAGAGTGACTTCCTTCCAAAAAGTACAGTGTGGAAGGGGGAGGAAAGTATAATGACAGGGGAGCCAGGCAGCAAACAGGACCTAAGCCAGGTGTCACAGTGACAATGATGCCATGCTGGTTCTGCGTCCCTTGATATGACGTAAGAAGAGCAGCCCCTCACCTCTGCTGTCTCCACGCTCCAGAGCCATAACCCGCGTCCAGTCATGAGAAAAGCATCAGACCAGTCCCAATCAGAGGGCGTTCTAGAACACCCGACTAGCACCCCTCAAAACTGTCAAGGTCACCAACATCAAAGAAAGCCTGAGAGACTGTCACAGCCAAGAGGAGCCCGAGGAGACGGGATGATAACGTGGGACGTGGAGTCCTGGATGAATCCTGGGACAGAGAAAGGGCAATTTGAAACTAGTGTGAACTGGGAGTTTGGGGTTAGCAGATGCAAACTATTACATACAAAGAATGAATAAACCAAAACCTCCTGTTGCATATCACAAGGAACTATGTTCAATATCCTGTGATAAACCGTACTGAGAGAGAATATGAAAAGATATGAGAATATGTATGTATATATGATATAACCCAACCACTTATAGACCAGAAACTAACACAACTTTGTGAATCAACCATACTAACCAAAAAACAAACTCGCGCTGGGTAAGCACACACCTCTGATGGTCTGCTCAGCCCGGGGCTCCTCCGTCAGTGACGGCTGAGAAAGAGCCGTCCTCACAGCCCTCCAAGCCTCAGATTATTTCTTTAAAGCCAAGGAAGATGGAGTGGAGGTGGGATGCGGGCTGATGTGAGATGGAGCTGTCCATTGCTAACCACTTGCCACAGGGACGTGTGGCTATTGACATTTAAAGGAAAATTAAGTGAAAGTCTGACTTGATGAGTTACATTATGCATGTTTTAAGGGCTTACCAGCCTTTCCACCATCATAAGACGTTCCACTAGACAGTACTGCTATCCAGAAAGGCTCTGTTGCAAAATTTGTGTACAAAGTGTATATATGTATATATATACTTAAACACACACACACATATATATTATATATATATATATATATATTTTTTTTTTTTTGTCTGTTCCTGAACCAGGGATTGAACCCACACCCGCTGAAGCAGAAGCACAGAGTCTTAACTGAACGTCCTGTTACCAGGATGTAGCTGTGATGATATATAGGGGACAAAGCAGATGTGTCTACAACTTTCTGTCAAATAATTCAGAAAAAAAAATGTATGTGCATGTAATGAGAATGCAAATGTGGCAACATGCTAACAACTGGTGGATCTGGGTACAATTCTTACAACTTTTCAGTAAATTTGCAATTATTTCAAAAGTCAGTTTTAAAAGTAAATAAAAACTCAATCAAGCGAGCAAACAAAAAGTTCCAGGGAAGTGGGTAAATTTATCAGGTCGACTTTTCTGAAACGCTGAGAGTAATTGGACAGAGGTCCTCAACCGTGGGAGCAGGGCCACCCTCCCACACGCTTTGGGGGTTTAACTGGACAGGGGCTCTGTCACCGCACCCTCGGGCAGGGGAGCTTCAGGGCCCCTCCCTCCCTCACAGTGCCCTCTGAGCCCTCCCTGGGCCGCATGTCCCCGACACTAGGGACCTCCGCTCCTGGCTTCTGCAGGTCAGGGATGCCTGGCTCTCACTCCTCTGAGTTTCCCAGCTCGGTGTTCCACTTGGAATCACTTTCATGACAGCTCCTGTTCTCAGCTGCAGCCTGGACTGATTTTATACATTAAAACTGGGCGGCTTCCCAGGAGGGGTTCTTGGTACCAAGGTGTCGTCAGATACCCGTGAAGGGTCACTGCTCCAAGAGCTTGGAAACATCGCTTTGCACTTACCTCCGTATGTACCTGCATGCCTGCTCAGTCACTCAGTCATCTCCGACTCTTTGCCACCCATGGACTGTAGCCCACCAGGCTCCTCTGTCCATGGGATTTCCCAGGCAAGAATCCCGGAGGGGGCTGCCATTTCCTTCTACAGGAGATCTTCTCCCAGCCCAGTTGTTGAACCCATGTCTCCTACAGCTCCTGCACTGACAGGCAGACTTTTCATCATTCTGTATCACCTGGGAAGCCCTTGCTATGTACAATTGCACTTAAATGCACATGTGTGGTGATGACATATGGGGATTCAAATCAGCGCAGTTCCTTTCCTTATCCTCTTTCTATTGTTCTCCCTACAGCACTTTTTTCTCTTCTTCCTCCCCTGCTCACCTCTCCTGTGACCACAGAGTCCCCAGCCTCCTCTGGGCATTGGGGGTCGGGGGGAAAGGATCTGTGGTCCCCGAATCCCCTCCACTGGTTTTCTGCATCTGATTTTTCTTAGGAGAGTATTTTCTTGTTATACCCTGACTTAAAAAAATTTTACTTGGAGAAAATTGCTTTTCAATGTTATTAATATGTTAGTTTCTGCCGTATAACAGTGCAAATCAGTCCTAACCGTATATAGATCACCTACCTCTTGAGCCTCCCTTGCACGCCCCCATCCCACCCCTCTAGGTCATGACAGAACTCTCTATTTATACACTGTTGTGTATATATGTCAATGCTCTGTCTCAATTCGTCCTGCCGTCTCCTGCACCAGCTGCATCCACAAGCCCATTCTCTGTGTCTACATTATATCTATATTGCCATTCCTTCCTTGCAAATCAGGCTCACCAGTACCATTTTTATAGATTCCATATATATGCGTTAATGTAAGATTTTTGTTTTTTTCTCTTTCTGACTTACTTCACTCTGTATGACAGACTCTATGTTCACCCACCTTACTACTACTGATTCAAATTCATTCTTTTTAATGGCCGAGTAATAGTCCACCAGATGTATGCACCACAACTCGTTACTTCCCTTTGGTCGGTGGCAGGGTGCTGGGTGTTGGGGGGGTCATAAATCCTGCATGATGTTTGGATGAAATGCAGCAAACATTTCTGGAGAGCCTACTTTGGGGTCCAGACTCTCTGCTGGGTGTTGCTGGCACAACATCATCAGGAAGACCTTGTCTCGGATGAGTTCCCAGGAGCAAAACCCCAAAATGTGCTAAATGCAATGCCAGGGTGAACCAGGCATGGTGGAGAAGCCTGATCTCATCTGGAAGGAAGAAATGAGGGAGGGGGAACCCCACTTTCTTCACCACCCCACCCTCTCTGTCTTAATGCAATTTCTAACATCATAATCTAACATCTTTTAAAAATTGAAGTATAGTTAATTTACAACTTTGTGATAGCTGCTAGTGTTTTAGCTGTATATAAGCACACACACATATATATATAGTTCATTTTTAAATTTTAATTTATTGAAGTATAGTTAATCTACAATGTTATTTTCTGTTATATAGCAAAATAATTCAGTTATACATACTTATATATGCATTCTTTTTCATATTCTTTTTCATTATGGTTTATCACCAGATATTAAATATAGTTCTCTGTACTACACAGTAGAACCTTGTTGTTTGTGCAACAATTGAGAAGTGGTACTTTATTTAATTTAATTTATTGAAGTATAGTTGACTTACAATGTAATTTTAATTTTTGCTGTACAAGTAAAGTGATTAAATTATACATTTATATGTTCTTTTTCAGATTATTTCCCATTATAGGTTATTACAAGATACTGAGTAGATCTTGTGTGTCTATTCTCTATGTAGCAGTCTGTTTATTGTTAATCCCACACTATGAGTTTATCCCCTTCCCCGCACTTTTCCCCTTTGGTAAATTTGTGTTCTGTGTCTGTGAGTCGATTTCTGTACTGATGTAATACCTCCTTAAGTGTTTATCTCACACATAAACCCCTATTAGACTCTCCAGCTCCCAAACCCGCCACCTCTCCCAACTAAAGGCAGTTTCAAGTTCAACCAATTCGAGTTAAAACGAAAGCATCTGAGACAGGATTGGGTCTGCTTCCCAAAGCTTCTCTTTGTGTGGAGAGAAGTAGCTCGTGGCTCCAGCTGTCTCCCGAGTGACCCACTCTTGTCTTTCCAAAGCAGTCCCCATTGTTTTCAGTTTTCTGCTAACCCACTCGCAGGCTTTGAGGATGTGGATAGTCCAACACTGCTTCCCTGTGTGTCGGAAAAGCACCTTTGGGGCCTTCCCCGGTGGTCCAGGGGTTAAGACTCCGTGCTACCAAGCGAGGGGTTCGGGTTCGATCCCTGGTCCAGGAACCAGGGTCCCACCTGCTGTGTGGTGCGGCTGAAAGAAAAAGAGAAGCCCCTTTTGCGGACATCAGGTAAAGCATTCAAGGTTAGGACACAGGCTTCCCGTAGCAGCTCAGCCAGCGGCAGCTTGATGTCTGAGGAAGCCACAGCAGCTTCGCAGGCCCAGCCCCCTGGGCCCAGACGAGCCGTATTCTAGGCCTCGCGTTCTCTTGGCAGCATTTCCAAAAACACCCTCGGGCCCTCCAACACTCGCCTCTTCACAGGAGGGAAGTCAGAAGGGGAAGAGACAGGCATCTTAACCCATGGCGGCTAAAACACTGCTGCCTTTGTAGAACCGGAAAGCATACAGTCCTGTGGATACTGATTGAGGCCCTCCCGGGGACCCCCAGGGCCAGAGGAGGCCTCCTTCGAAGATGGTGCTGCGTATAAACCAGGCATAAGCAGCTGTGGGCAGAGAGCGGGAAGCCAGCGCCGTGGGTCACCCGCCGCAGCTGCCTGGACAGCCGGCCCCTGCCTCACGACGTCAGCAGGGACCCGGCCACGGCGTGGTGCCCGGATCTCATGGACGACAGAGGGCGGCCTGCCCGGACGGCCTCCTGGTGAGACCTCCCCTGCCCGTGCCAGCACACTTGGAGTGAGTCACTCTCGTGAAATCGCTCAATGTTTCCTTTGATTTCAGGCCCTCTCTGCGGAGGGCCTTCTTGGGACCCAGCTTCTCACCAGGACCTATTTACTCATGAACCCTGTTCCTTACAGCTAAGCGGACGCCCAAACTCTTCTACGTCCACGGGCTCCTGCTCGGCTGACCAACCATCCAGCTTTGCCCGGCACATCCCAGTTTTAGTATGAAAGTCCCACATCCTGGAAAGCCCTCGGGCCCCAGGAAACCCGGGCGGTGGGGGACCCTGGAGTGAGGAAGCGCAGGTGTGAATTCCCCACCGCGTGGGCTCTGGGCCTCCGTCCCTGAGGTGTGGGTACCGCCTTGGACATCTTGACCCTGGAAACCGTGGGAACTGGCCCTGAGTGACTTAGGCAGAAAAGGGACTTTTTGAAGCGCTATTTCCCTCTCTCTGCTTCTCGATCTCCCAGCTCTGGATTCAAAGCCTTGTCTGCGAACATTGTATGTGGCAAAATGAGCCACATGTTGACAAACACAAGGATGGGGCAGGAATGCAGCCCTGCTCTGCCTGTGATGAGAGGTGAACACGTTTGGGGGGAGAGGGACTGCCCCCAAAGTTGGGGGTGGGCTTCAGATGATTGCCACCCAGAGCAACAGCAATGTCACCGATAAGGAAGATGCTCCGTGTAAATCAGGCACAGACAACCGTGGGGCACAGAGGGGGAAGCAGGGCTCCGTGGGTCAAGGTCACCCGCCGCAGCTTCGCGGAAAGCCAGCCCCCGCCTCACTGCGTCGGCAGGGCCGGGCGGAGGGACCGGGGCTGTGGCATCCGTGCCCAGGGTCTGACGCAGCGAGAGGGCTGCCCGCGGGGAGGGCTGGTGGGCGACCGGGTCAGGAGGCAGAGGCCATGTTCTAATCCAAAAGCGCCCAAAGGCTTGAAGGCAGGGGCGCTGATATTCAGGGGAACCAGGGAGAAATTAAATGAGGCACTTGGCTTTAGCTGGGGAGCTTGCCCAATTGCTTGGACACATTAGCTGGGGACCTGGGGTCTGGCATATGGTGACAGTGTAACGGGAGAGAAGAAAGGGGAACCTGTGTGTTTTTTTTCCCCCAGAGTCGGCCTTGGGTATTTTTGTTGCTTTGGGCTTGTCCGTTTCTCCCCTGCCCCACGCCCAGGAGCCTGCGCTGAAGTTGGCACTTCAGGATGTCTCAAAAGCCACCTGGCTCTACTTATCCCATCAATTTTCACATCCTAATGTCTGTTATCTGCAGAGCCTCAGTGCGTAACTGCCAGGGTGCGTTTTTACCTTTAGCTGTCTAGTTGCCCAGATAAATCAGTAGATGCTTCCAGAAATCTGCCCTTCATGTCAAAATCTCATAGACATTCCAGGGCAGCTTAAGCCTGGATTCCAGACCTAGTCTCAGCTCAAAACTTGATGCTTTCTTTCCAGCTTCTGCCCTTCACAGGGAACCTCTGTCCCCAAACACATGCCTTTCCTGGGCTGGGGGAGGGGAGACTCTCTGTGGGGACAGGAAATGGGAGTTTTCCTGTGGAAACACACTCCTGTCCTCCCTACCTGTCCTCTGTCTGAGACTGGTCCTCCCAGCCAGAAGGAAACTTCTAGGCTCTGAGCCTCAGAGAGCATCGCATGACCCCTTGATAAGCAGGATCTCTTGGCCCATTCAGGTCAGACCAGCGGAATAGGCACCACCTAGAAACGCAGAATCTTAGCCCCACCCTGTGCTTATGTGCTAAGCTGCTCAGTCGTGTCCAACTCTGTGTGACCTTGTAGACGGCAGTCCTCCAGGCTCCTCTGTCCATGGGATTCTCCAGGCAAGAATACTGGAGTGGGTTGCCATTTGCTCCTCCAGGGGAATCTTCCCGACCCAGGGATTGAACCTGCGCCTCTTATGTCTCCTGCATTGACAGGCAGGGTATTTACCGCTAGTGCCACTTGGGAAGCCTCCTGCCCCAGACCTGCAGAATCAGGATCTGCATTTTAAGATTCCCAGATACTTTGTACACATGTTAAAGTCTGAGAAGCACTTCTTAAGATCACTGGTCCTCAACTCCCGTCGCATTGGAATCCCTTGGGGAGTTTTAGAATATACTGAAGCTTAATATTATTCAGTCATGGAAATACTAAAATCTTGCCATCTGCGACAACGTGGATGCACCTAGAGAGTATTATGCTGAGAGAGGTAAGTCAAGCAGAGAAAGAAAACACTGCATAATTTCCCACATACATGGAGTCTAAAAAACAAGACACACATCACAAAACGGAAACAGAGCTATAGACACGGAGAACCAGCAGGTGGTTGCCAGACGGGAGATGGGGGTAGGAGAGGAGAGAAATAGGTGAGGGAGACCAAGAGGTATACAATTCCAGCACAAATTGATTGTCACAGGTAGGAAACGTACAGTATGGGGAATATAGTCAATAACTATGCAATATCTTTGTATGGTGACATGTAACTAGATTTATCATGGTGATCGTTTTAACATGTGTAGAAATATCAAGTCACCCTGTTATGAAAAAGGAACTGAGTGTTTTAAGTCAGTTATACTTCAAAAACAAGCTCGTAGAAAAAGAGATCAGATTTGTGGTTATCTGAGGGGGGAGTGGAGGAGGGGACGTAAGAGGATGTCCGTCAACACGTACATGCCCCCAGTCATAAGATAAAGAAGTACTAAGGGTGTGATATACAAAGTGAAAATATAATTGACATGACTCTGTGTTATATATGACAACTGTGAAGAGAGCAAACTGTAAGAGCTCTGATCACAAGGAAAAACATTTTTTTCCATTTATTTGATGTTGTATTTATGGGAGATGACGTTCACTAAACTGACTGTGGTCATCATTTCATGATGTCTGTAAGTCAATTCACTGTTCATACACCTTAAATGTATACATTGCTGTATGTCAATTATATCTCAATGAAAGTAGAATAAAAATAATTCCTGAAGCCTAGATCCCACCCCTGGAGATATGAATTTAGTGGATTCAGGATGTCTAGCAAGTTTGCAAGTGAGTCTAATGATCAGAAGCCTTTGAGAACCGCTGGCCTAGATGTGACCAGCTCAATCCGTGTCCCACGCCCCGCCCCTCAGATTCTAGAGCCTCCGGTGAGATCTGTGCTCTGCGCCTGTGCTGAGCAGGGGTGGGGGTGTGAGATGTGGGCACCTTCTCACCATCACCTCTTCCCCTTAGCACACAGCTCTGTGGACCCTGCACCAGCCCAGCTGCGTTGAGTGATTCACTCTACCTCTGTGAGCGTGGGTGGCGGGGGCTGGGGCTCACAGACCGTGGTGCAAACAGCTGCATGGGGGATTCTAGCATCACCGGTCTCCTCAGTGTAGTTAGGTTTGTATCTAGGTAATAATTCTGGCTTGATTTTATAGCTCTGTGGGTATATATCCTAAGTGGATATAAAATCCTTGAGGGTGGGAGCCAGTGTCTCCCAGTTCTTTTTCTAAAAAAATTTGATTAGAGTTGATTTACACTGATGTATTAGTTTCTGTTGTACAGCACAGTGACTCGGTTTATATACGTATTTATATTATAAATATTCTTCTCCATTATGGTTATCATAGGAATTGAAGGCAGCTGTCTGTGCTAGACAGTAGGACCTTGCTGTCCGTCCATTCCATATGTAATAGTTTGCATCTGCTAAAATCCCAGACTCCAATCCACCCCTCCCCCACCCCCACCACCGTGGCAACCACAGGTCTGCTCTCTACGTCTGTGAGTCTTTCTGTTTCACTGATAAGTTTATTTGTGTCCTATTTTAGAGTCCACGTATAAATGATATCATTTGGTGTTTGTTTTTTCTCTTTCTGACTTGCTCCTCTTGGTAAGACAATCTCGAGGTCCATGTTGCTGCAAATGACCTTATTTCATTCTTTTTTATGGCTGAGTAATATTCCATTGCATATGTTACCACATCCTCTTTTTTAAACTTTTTGTTTGTTTATCTTTGGCTGTGCTGGGTCTTTGTTGCTGCACGCAGGCTTTCTCTGGTTGTGGGGGGCGGTGGCATCTCTTGCTGTGGACCGCAGGCTCCGGGCAGACCTCGGGCTGCAAGCAGACCTAGGGCTCCAGGCAGACCGCAGACCGTGGGCTCCGGGCAGACCGCCGGCTCTGGGTCGTACGAGCTTCAGTGATCGCCACACACGAGCTTAGTCATTGTGGTGTGTGGGCTTTGTTGTTCTGCTGCCTGTGGGGGCTTCCTGGACTGTGGCGCGAACCTGCAGCCTTTGTATTGGCAGGTGGACTCTTAACCACTGGACCACCAGGGTTTATCCATCTATCCTTTCATCTGTCGAAGGACATTTAGCTTGTGTCTAAATATCTTATAAAAATGAATGTGACTGTTCCTGTTTACTCTCTTAATGTAATCACTAGAAAGTTTAAAATGACACGTGTGAAAAATGACATTTGTAGCTCACAGGACATTTCTGTTTGGGGTTTGAAGCCACTGCACTCTGAGAGAAAGATGCACAAACTAGGAGCTGAAAGGAGACTGAGTGTGGCCAGCTCTGCACGGGGCCCCCACACCCCGCGGTGTGACTGGTTGTCTCATCCCCACCCCACAGGGGACTAGTGGAGACTTCCAAAGGCTAAAGCCCACGCCACGACCCCCAGCTGGGAGAGCACGTGCTGGGTTGGAATTTAAGTGTATTGAGCTGGAAAGCCTTAAGTTAGGTCCACCCTAGGGAAGAAGGAATTTAACTCCATATTGGATCTGTTTCTCTTAAACCTTTGTATTCTATGACGTTTGCTTTGAGTTAAGAGTGTTGCCTAGAGCCTGAAATAGGAGAGCCCATTCTCAAGACTTGGATCTTTAAAGGGACAGCACTTTTCCATTCATAAAGAGATAAAAAATTGCAGAACAGAGAACAACATTTGTCTTGTTGGAGGTTTACAGGAACAGGGCGGCCTGACATATGTGAAGAGCCACAAGAACAAAGGATTCCAGTACAGAGAAGTTGGCAACACCCAGCCACTCTTTTAGTGTAAAAGAAGCCTGAATTCTGACTCAGGTACTAGGTTCTTTGGGGTAGTAGTCCACCATCTTTTCAGATTCCGGCTTTCCAAATAGAGTTGCTATTGTCCTAACACCTTGTCTTCTGATTTATTAGTCTGTTGTGAGGTGGGCAGAATGAGCTTGGACTTGGTAGCAGGAATAGAATCAGTCAGAAGAAGCTGGAAAAAGAAATGCTTCCCCTGAGATGGAGGAAGAATTTTCAACGGTCAGTGCTGCCCAAATGTGGCTCATTTGGAGAGCAGAGAGGGTCAGGAGCTGGAGGAGACTCAGGAAGGCTTTGATACCTGCCCGAGTTCCCCAGCACTACCAGATACACGGTGTTTCTGGAATCCTGTTCTGTGGAGTTGCTGCACCTAAAATCCCCTGGGTGTTAACCAAAATGAACAGGTCCACCCTAGGCCTACAGAATCAGAGTCTCGAGGCGGTGAGGCCAAGGGACAGTCATTTTGAACAAGTGCCTTTAGTTACCCTGATGTTCAACCAGGCGTTGGAGGCACTGGCGCTTGGAGGATATGGGAATGTCATTGGATATTTGGACACTGAGGCTTCTCAAATCTCTTCCAACGTTGAAATTCTATTGCTACATGTCAGATAAGGCTTGCCAACAAAATTAGGGTGAGTGAACTTGGCACGTTGGATCATTTCCATATTTGGCCTGTTTACTATGTAATGGAAACATTTCTTCAGCCAAAATAGTAAAATTGCCAGCTGCCCACATGAATCAGGGTGAATTAGATTTTACTTCTTTTTTATTTTTGGTGAGTCAGGGGTTCAGGGGAAGGGGCAAGGGAAAAGGAATTCTTTTCTTCTCTCTCTCTGGCTAATAGAAATGCCAAATGTCAGCACTCATTGCTGGGAACTAAGTCCAGGCTCTTCTGTAAAGCCAGTTGGGGGAATTCCCTGGCAGCCCAGTAGTTAAGAGTCTGTGTTTTCATTGAGGTGACCTGGGTTCAATCCCTGGTTGGGGGACTGAGGTCCCACAAGCCACCCTGTCAAAACAGACAAGCAAAAACCCGATCTGCAAAGTGCAGATCACTGCCTGTGGGACGAGGACCGGGTACTCTGCAGGGAGGCAGCTTTCACAGGCTCGACTCGAGCACACCGGTGGCCAATGGCGACAAGGGCCAGGTCGCTTTAAGTTTGGAAGTATCGTTGGGAACACAGCTGGAATGCAGAGCCAGCTGGCAAATGCAACAGAAGAACCAGCAGCAGCAAACGGAGAACAGAAAGGGGCCTTTCGTTGCCGAGTGAGAAATCCCTGGTGCTCAGCCTGCGCGGGGGAGACCTCGGCAAAGGCAGAGGAGGGCTCCCTTTCCTAAAAGCAAATGAAGTCTTCGCTTCTTGACTCAGAAGACTAAAGCAAAATTCATCATCTTACTGTCGTTTTCATTAAAGCATCGCTTGGAGGACAGGTGCTGAACTGAAGAAATTAACTAAGGAGGCTGACAAGAGTCTCGGTAAAAAGCGAACAGGGTAGCAGATGTCATACCAAGTGTGAGCCAATGACTGCTCGCCAGGAAGTGTCACGAATGCAGAACAGCCAGCGACTGGCTCCCACTTCTCCCCAAAAGACATCAGTTTGTTCTTTGCCACATTCAGCTTTTAAATGTGGTCTTTTGAGAACAATCTCTGGATCTGGGACACATGAAAGTGAAATGAAAGTTGATCAGTCGTGTCCAACTCTTTGCGACCCCATGGAATAGTCCATGGAATTTTCCAGGCCAGAATACAGGAGTGGGCAGCCTTTCCCTTCCCCAGCCCAGGGATGGAACTCAGGTCTCCCGCGTTGCAGGTGGACTCCATACCAGCTGAGCCACAAGGGAAGGGGACACACGGACTCCATTTTTTTTCCTCCTAGAACTTCAGAAAAAGTCATTTGTCCTCACTCCTTCTAGCTTATCCTGTTTCTGGCATTGTGTTCTTGTGCTTGCTGGGGTAATTCGGTTCCGGGGCTCACAGGCCTCTGCTGTTGGTATTCAGATTATCTGCTTCAACACACGCCAGGGGCTGCCGTCATCTCGGAGTGGTGTCTGCAGTTTGTGGTCCTAGACCCGACTCTCACCTGGCCTCAGTTCAGAGACTCCTCCACCTCTAGAAAGAACGGGGAGTCGCTCAGGATTGCTGTTGGTAACAAAAGTGCCTGCATGTTCCCAAAGTAGGAATTCTATTGGGGACTGGAAAATCAAATATAGTCTGACGTTTAAGGAAGTAGTTTTTGCTAAGGGAGTAACTCCTCAAAGTTCTCATGATATACACACAGAAATTTGTAACCTTTTTATTGCTGATGGACGGTAACTGACCAGTGATGATCATTTCACGATACACACAAATACTGAATCTTTAGTTGCGCACCTGAAGCTAATAGAAGGTGGGGTTTTTTTTTTGTCTTTAAATTTTTTTTAGTTTAATACTGGAGTTTAGTTGATTTATAATGTGCTAGTTTCAGCTATACAGCAAAGTGATTCAGCTATCGTATAATGTTATATATGATATAATGTTATGCATAATATAATATTATAATGTCAATTAAAGAAAACTGTTTTCAGGGGGAAAATGTTTCCCAAAGTGAGATCTCTAGCAGCTATGAGCTAAGCCAAAAATTCAGCTCCTTTTATTGTTTTTTATTTCTATGTACCTCTCAGACTCACTTATGAGTAATTTATACTTGAGCAGAGAACTCTCTCAGTTCTCAGAAGTCTGGCTGTGACACCATTTGGCCACTATGTTGACTTATTTTTTTCCTAACAAGAGATTTTATGACCTAACACGTATTATGGTTTCAATATGAATTAGGCATCAGTTCAGTTCAGTTCAGTCGCTCAGCCGTGTCCGACTTTGCGACCCCATGAATCGCAGCACGCCAGGCCTCCCTGTCCATCACAAACTCCCAGAGTCCACTCAAACTCATGCCCATCGAGTCGGTGATGCCATTAGGCATAGCTACGGCTAAATACAGGGCTTCCCAGGTAGCGTTAGCGGTAAAGAACCCGCCTGACAACGCAGGAGATGTAAGACATGCGAGTTCAATCCCTGGCTGGGGAAGATCTCCTGGAGGAGGGCCTGGCAACCCACTCCTGTATTCTTGCCTGGAGAACCCCGAGGACGGGGGAGCCTGGTGGGCTACAGTCCACAGGGTCGCAAAGGGCTGGACGCGACTCAAACGACAGCAACAGCAAACATGACACATCAAATGGGTGAATAAGAATTCCCTGCTGCTCTCCTGCTAAGGTTGAAATGCTTGGGACTTTGGAATCTTTGGTCTCAACCAAACGGCCTGGAACCAGAGAAGCTGGGGAGGCGTTCATCTCAGACGATGAACAGGATGGAAGAGAACCAGAACAGGTCTTGGCGTCAGGCCACCTCGTGTTGCTGCCTGCGGCTGCGCAGGGCACCTGGGGAGGGGTCTGGGGCCGAGTCTGCCGGCCAAGCGCCTCCATCAGGCTGGGTCTACCTGGGTGGGGAAGGGCCAGGCGCTGCCTCTTTTCCTGGATGTGCGTGAAGGCATTCAGGCCCCCAGCGCCCTGCCGTACGTCTCACAGCAGAGTGAGTGGGGGAATGCGTGCCCTCTCTGCCGCTCAGGCTTCCTGCCTGCCGTTGGAGACTCATCTTTCCTCCCCGGCAGGGCTGGTATCAGGTATCCAGTGTGTGAGTCGCCTGGTCCACAGGGATGGCCGGTCCCGGCCCTGAGTTCCGGCGGCGAAGGGACGTCTCCTGAGATGGCCCAGTCCAGCTGCGTCTTCTGCTGTCTCTGTGGCCAAGCAGAGAGGAGCAGGTCTCTGGAGACAGACAGGCCGATGGCTCAGCCCCAGTTCTGCTGCTCGCTCATGATGACTCAGCAACGTATAGCACTCCCCTCGGTCTCCTGTTTCCTCATCTGAAAGATGAGTACAAAGAGAACCCATTTTGAAGGGCTGCTGAGAAGAGGCCTTGAGGCGATCAGTGCATCCGCACGTTTTAGGTGCGCGGCTAACTTGAGCTCTTTCCTCCAGCCCGCACTCCCCCCCCCCAATCTAGTTTATTTGACATTTACCTGATGGCCAACCAGAGAGAGGTGTAGCCCTACCTTCATCGGTGCTCTTTCCTTAGGCAAAAAAAAAAAAAAAAAAAAAAACCCCCGTGGCTTTCCATGTACAATTTTTTTTTGGCCGCACCATGAGGTTTGTGGGATGTTAGTTCCCCAACCAGGGATTGATCCCAGGGGCCACTGCAGTGAATTCCAAGTCCTAACCACCAAGTTTCCAGAGAACTCCCTCCATGTAAATTTCAACTGACTCAAATAACCACTCCATAGACTTACTATATAGACTTACTATATCCTGACAGCCATGTAGATTAACTGGATAGAAAAAGTAGGAACAAGATAGAAACAAAAAAAAAGAAGAGGTACTAAAGACAGAGCCCGGAAAAAGAAAGTGTTAGTCGCTCAGTCATGTCTGACCCTTTGAGATCCCATGGACTGTAGCCCACCAGGCTCCTCTGACCATGGAATTCTTCATGTGAGAATACTGGCGTGGGCTGCCATTCCCTTCTCCAAGGGATCTTCCCCACCCAGGGAACAAAGCCCGGCCTCCTGCGTTACAGGCAGAATCTTTACCGTCTGAGCCACCAGGGAGGCCCCAGAAGCTATCCTAAACATGTTAGGGACTTGAGATATGATAGCATTGTCCCTGCAAACCAGGGACACAGAAACAGCTGGCTATCCCAATGGAAAAAATAAAACAGAGCTAGATCTTCATCTCACCCATACCGATGGGACAGAAAACGTGTACGTGGAAAACAAAGCTTGAAAATATTTGCATAACCTTAGGGACAGGCAAGGATTTCTTAGAGGTGACATACAAAAAGCGGAGCTCAAATAAACAAGTGGATACATCTCAGCTCATCAACATGAAAAACATCTGTACTAGAGCAGCATCATAATAAAGTGTGAAAAGGCAGGCTAGGAGATTTTTTGCCACAATAAAAACAGATGAAGGCTTATGTTAAGAATATGCAAAGAACTATAAATACAGAAGAGAAAGACAACACAGTAGAAAACCAGCAAAGGCCAGGGATAAACTGCATGTAAGGAGCCATCAGGGTGGCCAGCACCCCAGGTGAGTGTGGGTCCAGGCTCCACTCAGCAGGGAAGTGAGGGTTAAAACCCCAAGACTTCCCACTGGGTTAGTGGAGATGAGAAGGTCTGACACAACCAAGTGAACGCAGGTGGGAAGGCAGGCGTGTCAGGCAGGGCTGGAGGGAGTGCAAACCTGCTACAGTTTTGGCAGAACCACTGGGCCAGAGAAGCTGAATCCAACTGAAGTCTGGGAAATGCAGCATCCTTTGAAATGTCAGTGAATTGGGAACCACTTGAACGGCCATCACGTTGGAAATAACCACAGCGGGCACATTGGGGGCGGGGAGATGGGGGTGTTGGAGGGGGACACGGGGCCTTTGGGTGTGAGCTCTCCTGCCTGTGTTCACCTGGCCGAGGCTCAGCGAGGAGGAGAGACAGAAACGAACAGCAGGAGGTGCATTCGGGCAAGGGACGGATGCAGCGACCCCGTGTCCTGGTTACAAGGTACGTCCCTGCGGAGGCAGAGCCCGACCAGAGTGGGAAGCACACACGCCCAGTCTGCGATCGTGCACGCCTTGGGGAGGAGCTGGAGGAGGCTTTCATTTCTAAATAACATTTTTGCTTTTTAATTGGGCTCAGCTGGTAAAGAATCTGCCTGCAGTGCAGGAGATCTGGGTCCGATTCCTGGGTTGGGAAGATCCCCTGGAGAAGGGATAGGCTACCCACTCCAGTATTCTGGCCGGAGAATCCTATGGACTGTGTGGTCCACGGGGTCCTAAAGAGTCGGACACGAATGAGTGACTTTCACATAATTTTAATTAACTAACGTTTTGCTGTGATGGGTCTTCCTTGCTGGGCAAGGGCTTTCTCCATTTGCCCCGAGTGGGAGCTGTTCTTTAGCGGAGGTGCACCGGCTCCTCCTTGCCGTGGCCTCGCTTGTTGCAGACAGCTGGCTCAGAAGTTGCGGCATATGGGCTTAGTTGCTCCGCGGCATGTGGGATCTTCCCCAGTCAGGGATCGAACCCGTGTCCCCTGCATTAGGCAGGCAGATTCTTATCCACTGTGTCACCATGGAAGTCTGGAGGCTTTCATTTTATGGCAAATGTCAACATTTGTTTTCCTTCTAGGTGGCGGATATGCTAGTGCTTTTACCGTTCATTGTTAAACATTGTACTAAAAAATCTTATGTAGAAATACGGAACTTTGAAAGTGAGCCATGAAGATCAAGTTTGAGGTTTGCCTGGAGGGATTTAGAATAGTTAGAAGATTTTAAATTGTTAAAAATTTATTGGAGAGGAGAAAAATAATTTATTGGAGAGGAGAAAAGAAAATGAGGACCCGGTGCATCAAAGCCCTCCTCCGCTTCTGTGCAGATAGGCGTGTGATCCTCACAAACTCATGCAGTAATGAACGATATTCATTCCAGGAACTCAGAGCTCCGATTCCTATTGTCTGTGGTCAGCAAATGGCTTCACCTGACTTCTATTTCCTCTTCTTTTCCAAATTGCAGTTGAGTCCCGGCCTAAAGTAACATTTCTTTACCCCTAGGAATTCGTGATCGGGGTTTTGACAACAGCTCGCATAAAATTATTCTGTTATTTATTTGACCTCAGAGCTTCTTAAAATGTCACCAATTCCCGCGTACGATCCTTTTATGCTGACTTCCAGCGAGGCGGGGTGAATCGCGAGGACATCCCACCATCCGCAGCAGCATCTTGGAGCGCCTGACGGCTCCGGGTTAGCGAGACCCAGCCTACAGCCCAAGAGGTGCACTGCTTCTGCCGGGTTTCAACTCACAGGAAGCACCTTTCCTCTGAAGGCCCTAGGGATCCAGTCACCTGATCGTAGCCCGGGATACAGGTGTATAGCAGATCCAGTACTGGTTATTAAGGATGCGGCTATACTAACTACCTACTTGGAGGGCGCAGAAGCACCATGGAGGTGCTGGACTGACAGGCAGTGAACAGGAGCCCATCAGGGTGCAGGCAGTGTGGCTGAGAAACTGCTCGCAAATAATCACAGCCTTACTCAAGTATTTCATGCTTCAATACATTCATCATTGACCAATGATTTCTTTCCTTAGCTGGATTAATTTCTCTGTATTTATTGCAGGCTGAGCTGGGTCTTGGCTGCTGCCCAGGCTTTCTCTGGCTGCAGTGAGTAGGGGTTGCTCTCTAGTTGTGGTGTGTGGGTGTCTCATCATGGTGGTTTCTCTTGTTGCGGGGCACAGGCTTTAGGCCTGCAGGCTCAGGAGTTGTAACTTGTGGACTGGAGTGCACAGGCTTAATATTTGGGGCTTGCGGGCTCCAGAGCACAGGCTTGGTAGCAGCTCTGCAGCACATGGAATCTTCCCGGACCTGAGATAGAATCAGTTTCTCCTGCATTGGCAGGCGGATTCTTTACCACCGAGTCACCAGGGAAGCCCAAACAGTTATCTTTTTAGGTCTTGTCTCCCTAAGAAAACAATGATTGCTAAGGATGAACACCTTT
Organism: Hydropotes inermis; assembly: GCA_020226075.1. NCBI lineage: Eukaryota > Metazoa > Chordata > Mammalia > Artiodactyla > Cervidae > Hydropotes > Hydropotes inermis. The sequence goes on along the minus strand of CM035300.1, from coordinate 3,062,585 downwards.
CACTACTCCCGGCTCTTGGCAGAGTTCTATTAAAATACAAATACAAACAAACAAAAAACCCTCTACATTTCATTTATTGTTTAAGAAGATGAAACTTGACTTAAAGAGTGCATCTTTATTGCATCTATCTTTTTGATCATATCCAGTGCTTTTGGGGAAAAAAACAAGGAAGAATGGGGAACGAAATAGTCAAAGTTACCATGAGCACACTCTCCTTCCTGGAATACCAAGTGACAAAATATAGCAGGTGGGACTCTTCCAATCTTCTAAGATAGCAACTTCATCCACGTGTGTAATGTAGTTGTGGCTTGATGCCCATAAATGCAAGATATTCAACTGTTGTGACGTGTTTAGCTCAGCTCCCCTACTTTGGGCTGGTACCCCCACCCCCCCCAGCCCCCAGAGCAGAGGAGGTGGGGCCTTTGGGGGGGCTGAAAAAAAGGAATGATCCCACCCCACCTCTGAGGGTGTGCTCTCTGCAGAAATGGGCAAACCCTTAGGGCCCGTGAGGGCGCCCCCCCAGCCTGGCCCCCACCACGCCTGTACTCCTACGACAGACGTTGCACCAGGAGATGAAAGTCTTGTTGCACCAGGAGATGAAAGTCTTCAGAGAACAGGAGTTAGGATCCTCCGTCTGGAGGATCCTGAGCGGGTGGGCTTCTCACAGGTGCTTCCTATGGGAACAGCTGGGAGGCCTGAGGTCTGCATGAGGGGCACTTAGGAAAAGGGAAGAATACGAGGGCGTGACCTCGTTCGGTGACAATACCACGCCTGCTACAGGTGTCGCTCAGGCCTCGGCCAGAGAGCCTGGTACGAGCCCAGGCTTGGCTGGCATCTCCAGGTTCCGTCCGCTGAGTGCCGTGTGGGCCTGCTTGAACCTGGGAATCTGGCTCCGACACCCTGGCTGACTGCCCGAGGCCACAGAGCCCCCTTGACAGAGGCAGGTCTGGGCCCGGAGCCCCGATTCCCCACGCTGCTCTGTCTACACCCCCTCACTCTGTCTACTTAGCCCAGGCTGGGTGGATGTTGGCTGCCATGCCAAGTGTCCAGAGCCTTCTGCGTCCAGCTTGGACCATCGCTAACTGGACTTAGCACATAGACAGGGGTGGTGGGTGCTGGGAGGGGCTTTGTCTCAGCTCCTTTGGCACTTCCCAATCTGACAGGGCAAGCAATGAGGCAGCTGGGAGTTAGGCAGACGCAGATTTTAATTCTGAAATGGCTGCTTACCAGCTGTGTATCCTAGGAACCTCTTGGGTCTCAGTTTTTTCCTTTGTATGAATGAGACTATAAATATCTCCTTGGAGTTGTGACAATAAGTTAATGTAGGTGAGTTGCAGGTACGTGATAGTCACACATTTTTTTTTTTCCTTTCTTTATTGCTTCCCCCTCTACTCCTCTTCAGAATACTTACATTTCCGTCCCATGCACCAAAGGGAAAGGAGGTCTGTAACAGCACAATGTTAGTAGATTTCTTTGTTGTTGTTTAGTCGCTCAGCTCAGTCATGCCTGCCTCTTTTGCGACCCCCATGGATTGCATCCTAATAATATTATTAATATTAATTCTAAATAATTCTAAATAGTAAATATTCTGAATAGTAAAAGCTTTGTTAGCTGGACTCCATTCAGCCTTGGTAGGAAGTTCACCAGGACAGTCTCCTTGCTGTGTTTGTGAAGTGAGCGTTTGCTGAGCTGAAGTGTGTGAGTCAAGAAAGGCTAGGCTTGCGCTGCAGTGACAAACAGCCCCAGCGTAAGGAGAGGTTACTTCTGCAGGACCTGAAGTTTATGGCAGGTCAAGGCCACTGCTTCCATCTGCTGACTGAGGGCCCCCCTGGTTCTACCAGCTCATCATGGCCTCCCCTCCCCTGCAGAAGGAGACAGGGACTGGAACTGGAACAGAGGCAGCTTGCCTCCTCCACCGGGGAAAACTTCTCATCTCCTCTGCCCACACCACATCGGCCCAGAGTAGCTACGGGGCCCTATGTACCCATGTGCAAACAGGCTGCGAAGTACATTTTTTGTATTCTTGGAGACACATAGCATTGCCCTGCTGTATCAGGGTGATTAGGAGTTCTGGAAGAACATGTAATTTTTTTCTTTTACTCCTATGTTATTTATCCTGTGCTTTTTTATCTATTATTTTTTAAACTTTTTATTTTTATTGGGATATAGCCAATTAACAAACAATGTTGTGATAGGTTTTTGTTTTTTTTTTTAAGCAAATGCCTTATTATCACATTTTTAAAATTTATTTATTTTTAATTGAAGGATAATTGCTTTACAATATTGTGCTGGTTTCTGCCATACATCAACATGAATCAGCCATCGGTATACATACATCCCCTCCCTCTGGAACCTCCTTCCCATGTTGTGAGTCTCAGGTGAGCAGAGAAGGGGCTCAGGCATGCATACACCTGTGGCCATTCTCCCCAAACTCCCCTCCCACATAACACTGAGCAGAGTTCCCTCTTGTACAGGAGGCCCTTGTTGGTTATATCCATTTTAAATACACCACTGTGTACATGTCCATCCCAAACTCTGTCTCACCCCCCATTCTTCCCTGCAGCAACCACAAGCTCATTATCTAAGTCTGTGAGTCTCTGTTTAAAAGAACATGTAATTTTTAATCCAGTGAAAGTATCTAAAAATCTATCATTTATGTACATAAAAATATAGTGGAAACAAACATCAGCAGGTGACTGCATAAACAATTGTATATCCATATAACAAAATATTACTCAGCAATAACAAGGCAGGAACTACTGATACTTATGACAGCATGGACAAATCTCCAGACAACTGTGGTGAGGCGAAAGAGCCTAAGAAAAAGTCATTCATATTGTATGGATTTATTTACTTAAAATACTAGAAGATGCACACAAATCCACAGAGACAGAAAGCAGGTCAGCAGCTGCCTGGAGTCAGAGGTGAATGGATGGATGGATGACAAATGGGCACAAGAAAACTTGTGGGATGAAAATGTTATCTTAGTGTGGGAGTGATTCCACAGTGATTCTACTTCGGTCCAAGCTGACCAAATTTTACACTTGAATATGGACCTCAATAAAGTCGATAAAATGATCTTAAGGGGCTGCCTCAAAATTGTTTTAGTGCTATTTACTCCCGAAGCACTTGTCTCTTGGGTTGTCTTCCTGTTGAAAAGCCGCACAGTGGAGTTCCGAGCCGTGTTGAAGGCCTGCTCTCCACGGCCGCTCCCTTCTGCTTGCCCGTTTCACCGCAGACAGACCACTGCCCCGAAGAGAGGACAGACCCCTGGCTCCCAGCCTGCTTCCTGTTTGGCCTCGAGCAACTCCCGGGGCTGCTCTGAGTTCTCTGGTGCTCAGAGGGTCATGCAAGGGGGCCGCGCCCGCTCGGGGACCCCGTCAGGGAGGGCACCAAACCGTGGGCGCCTGCCCCAGGGTCCCGCCGCCCTGCAACGGCGCCGTTTGCAGCTTCACATTAGGGCCATTCCTCTGGTTTTGAAAACACCTCATCTTCACTGGTGTCTCGGCCCTGTACCAGATGCAAACGAAACTTAACGGGTTGCCCCAAACTCAGTAATCAGATAACACGCTTTTTAAATTTTGATTTTGGTTCTGGCTGTGCTGGGTCTGCACTGCTGCCCAGGCCTTCTCCAGCTGGCGGGGTGGGGCTCCTCGCTAGCTGGGGCGCGCAGGCGTCTTGCTGCAGCGGCTTCTCTTGGCGCAGAGCTTGGGCTCCAGGCGCCCGGGCTTGGGGCTGCGGCTCCTGGGCCCTGGGACACACGTCTGTGCTTGTGGTGCACATGGGCTTGGCTGCTCCTCGGCACGTGGGGTCTTTCTGGACCTGCGGTCAAATCTGTGTCTCCTGCCTTGGTAGGCGGATTCTTAACCACTAGACTCTCAAATAATATTTTTAAAAATCAAAATTAATACAGAAATCCATGGGGAACACAAAATCAAACATTTAAAGAAAAGATAAAGCTCGGTCCTGTCCCAATTCCTCTTTAAGTCCTTTCCCCAATCCTGGCAATTCTCACTGAATCGAATTCCTTCACGCCCGTGGTATTAAACGTAAATGCACCTGGAATAAATGATTCACATTTTATGATTTTCAAGTCTTTCTTCAAGAGCAAGGCATGAAGGAATTGAATAATTAAGAATTGCCAGAATTGGGGGAGAGTCTTGAAAAGGAATTTGGGACTGGACTGAGATGACTTTTATTTACATTGTTGATATCCTGATCATCATGGACTTTTGTGTTAATTTTGATTTTAAAAAATAATGCATAGCTATTATTCATTTTGATGATGGGTTTTTTTTTTTGGATATCCCTTCATTTCTGTACCTCAGGTGAATGCCCTTGAGTCCTGGTCTGCTGGAAAGACAAACGGTCCCCGCCAGCTTTGCCTGGTAAGCGAGGTGATGGAAGCTGGTCTGATGTGTGGGCTCACCAGACTTGGAGCTAGACTGGAGAGTTTTAACTATCTTCTGTCCCCTTGCTAGCCATGTGGACTTGAATATGCTAGGCTGTGGGTCTCTGTTTTGAATTGTAAAATGAGCTGGATGCCCTCCCTGGGTGGGAAAGGAGGAGAACAGCCCGATGGTGGGATAGTGGCTAAGAATACAGACCCTGGGGCGTGGGTGCTGGGTTCAGGTCCCAGTGCAGCCTTGTGCCCGTCACGTGCCCTCCATCTTCCTCTCGGCGGTGACCACACTCGCTGCGCTCAGCTGCTTCGTCGTGTCCAACTCTGACCCCACGCATTGTAGCCGGCCGGGCTCCTCTGTCCATGGGACTCTCCAGCAAGAATCCTGGAGTGGGTTGCCCTGCCCTCCTCCAAGGGATCTTCCTGACCCAGGGATTGAACCACACCTCCTGCATTAGCAGGTGGATTCTTTCCCTCTGAGCCACCAGCAAAGCCCCCGCCCACTTCTTTAGAGGTGACTGCAGTGGATGCCAATACTGAAGGACCAATCGTGCGTGTACGCAGGGCCCGACGCAGTCAGCGCTCAGCAAATAGTCCCCACTGTTCTTGTCACCGCGCAGTTGTTCAAAGAACCTGAATTTTCAATGTTTGTAAAAGCCCCTTTGCAGGCCACAAAATCCTCTTGTGAGCTCTTATTACCACATGACCTAAAAACCACATCTCAGATGGATTCTTTCATCACCTCTGCCACTGGCTGAGTTTCGGTCGAGCCCAGTTGAGTGCCAAAGGCAAGCTCTAAATCTGACCCGTCATGACTGGGGCGAGGTCTACTCATCTCTCATGAAGACAAGAGGAAGGTCTGCTTTCTCAGGAAACAGTCCCCATGGCCCACGTGGCTTTTCTCACATCCACTTCTGGCTTCCCCTCCTTTGAAGACGGCACTTGTAACCTCCTTTGCATAACTGAATCTTCACAGGTTTAGAGACCCAGAAAAGAAAGCCGCTAAAAGGGAACTGCTCGAAGGAAGCTGCTTAGAAAAGTAACTCTGAGTTTCAGAGGCAGAGGACTTTTGTTGATTAGAAACTGAAGCTAGGCATTTGAAAATGTACATGGACACTCAGGTGCTTGTTTTTTGGGTTTTTGTTTTTTACATAATTTGAACATTTCCATTAATAGAAAAGGAGAAAAAAAAAGGCAGTGAGGTTTTCCTGGGTCCAACTCCTTCCTATGCATCTTGAAAAATAACTCTTGGACTAGAACTTATAATTAAGTCCCTAGATACTTCTATTTTCCCATCAAGAGACTGAAGACTAAAACTTAGGAACAATACAGAGGATTTCTTAGGGCAGAGATAAAAATGATAGACATGGAGACAGCATCCTATTGTACAAACATAGATGCTGAGGTTTAGTAAGTGATGACTTCTCAAAGATTTAGTCCACTGTATTTGGGAGATGTTAGAGGAACTTACGTTTGGATGTGAATTCCTAATTCTTTGTAGCAACATTAAAGAGACTTTTTATTGAAGTATAGTTGATTTACAGTGTTGTGGTAGTTTCTGCTATATAGCAAAGTAATTCAGTTATACGTACACGCACACACACACGTACACACACGCACACATATATTCTTTTTTATATTCTTTTCCATTGTGGCTTACCTCAGGACTTTGAATGTAGTTCCCTGGATGGCATCACTGACTCAATGGACATGAGTCTGAGCGTGCTGTAGGAGGTAGTGATGGACAGGGAAGCCTGGCATGGACTTTTCGGCCCATGGGGTCGCAAAGAGCCGGGCACGACTGAGCGGCTGAACAACAATAGCCCTGCGCGATACAGGAGGACCTTGCTCTTCACCCGTTCTTGGTGTGACAGTATAACATTCTCTGTATCACCGTGGCATCCGCCCACCGCAAACTTTCAATCCGCCCCTCCCCTCCCCACCTCCCGCTTGGCAATCATCCGTCTACCCTCTCATCTGTGAGTCTGTTTCTGCTTCGTAGCTCGGTTCATTTGTGTCGTATTTTAGATTCCACATATAAGGGATGTCATACAGTATTTTTATTTTCTTAAGTTGAAGTATAGTTGATTTACAGTGTCGTGCTAGTTCCACACATATATACTCTTTTCTGGAGTCTTTTCCATTGTAGTTTATTACAAGACATTGACTCCAGTCGCCTGTGCCACACAGCAGGCCCTTGCTTATCTATTCTACATATGCTCGAGGGTATCTGTTAATCCCAGCTCCTAAGGCATCTCCCCACCCCCATCCCCCTTTGGTAACCGCACGTTCCCTTTTTTTGTGAGTCTATTTTGTAAATAAGTTCATGTCAGTTTATTGTAAAAACACCCCCCCCCCCCCCCACTCTTTAATCCAAGTGAAGGCAGACAAGCATAAGCCTCCCCTCCCCCGCAGGCGTGACCCCATGTCAGGGCTCCTGGGACCCCCCGGCTCCCCAGGGCCCCCCGAGGAGTGGTGCTGGGCCGGGGCTCCCCGGGGCCACTGGAGGGGGCGTCCATGCAGAGAAGCACACAGAGTCTGGGGAGTCACCGAAGGCCGCGAGGAGCCAGGGGTCGCCTGGAAGGAGGAAAGCGCTTCCAGGGATCCTTTTTGCTGTTGCCGGAGCCTCGGGGGGAGAGGAGGAACTCACACCCTGGGGCAGGTTCTTGCTCAGCGGCCTTCGGCTCGGCCGCTCCTGCTCTTTGCTCGGCTTCTGTGCAGGCCGCCACCTCCCACCGCCCTCAGCAAGGAAGCCCCACCTGCCTCCCAGGAGCCCACCTGGTCTGGATCTGGGCAGACAGGTGACTGTCTGGAACATTCCAGGGAGCCCCGCGCACGCGGCCTGCACCCGAGCTCGCTCTGCAGGTGAGGTCCGCTCGCACCTCTTGATTCCTTCTGAATTCCGTGGCCCGGATCAGCTGTGAGCAAGATCTACCTCGTCCTCAAAGCGTAAACGCTCCACACAGACTCGGCAAAGCTTGTGACATGGCCAAGTCGGGAAGCCAGGATAGGGCGTGTCTGGATGTGAGGGCGGGAGGTGTACGCACCCTTCACCCTCGTTTTCTGCACGAGGGAAAAAAACAGATGACATCTAAGATGGAAAGCTCATGGTTTTTCCTCTTCATTATGGGCTGTCCATCCTTGTTGAGCAAAACACAAAGCTCTTTTTTTTTTTTTTTTTTTGCTAGCTTCATAATTGTTGATGGGGTTCCAGACATTGTAACTTTTACCTTGTGGGCCGCTGCATAGTTTTGTGTGTTCTTATCAGTAGTCCTAACTTTCTTCTGGCATGCAATTAAACTACTCGGTTTTGTTCTGTTCCCCGCACCCCCCAAAAAAGGAAAAATCAAGAGATAACAATATGGACACAAGATGAGACAGAGAAGTAGAAACACCAGAAGAAACAGCTAGAAGATTGGAAAGTGCCCGCCTCTTGAGAGCACCTTTAGAGACAGGGAGAGCATGGGTGGAGACTGCTGGCCTGTGAGCGAACTCTCAACACCAGACCCATCTGTGCCTTGGTAAACAGCGGACCTGAAGTTTTTAGAAGGCCATCCTTCCCTCTCGAAGGTCACCTTTGAGTCGAACAACACCTTGAAGTGACTGCTGTGTGCCGTGCTGCGCTTAGCCACTCAGTCGTCTTTGCGGCCCCATGGACTGTAGCCCACCAGGCTCCTCTGTCCATGGGATTCTCCAGGCCAGAACACTGGAGTGGGTAGCCTATCCCTTCTCCAGGGGAACTTCCTGACCCAGGAATCAAACCCAGGTCTCCTGCCCTGCAGGAGGATTCTTCACTAGCTGAGTTACCTGGGAAGCCCAAAGTCACTCCTTGCCTCCATCCAGTTCATAGACAGGTTGTGTATCCCTTTCTATCTCAAGTTAGCTGTGGGTGAAGGAATAGAGGATTGGTCACCTGGTTGGTGGGGGGCATCTCCTGGTGGCTCATGATGGCATCTTCTTGGGAGTAGATGTGACAAAGTCTTTCTCACATTTGCTACCATCTGTCTTTTGACAAGCTGCTATCCATTATGTTCTGAAGAAGAGTGACATTGTTTATAACAAAACGGGCAAGCTTTCGGACCGGAAGGCTGGGGAAGGCCGTCCTCCCCTGGAATGTTTCCGAGGGGCCGGTCCTGGGGTGTTGGAAGGGCTCCTGCCACGGCGGGCGGGAGGCTAGGACAGCTGCTCTCCAGATTCCATCCAAGTCTCGGGCTGTGAGCTGTGTGAGGAGGTCTGAGACTTTTGCTGATTATACTGCTGCATCCACATCCTTGTATTCACAGTGTGAGAATTCACGGATGTTCAGCAGCCACTCCCCGCCCACACCCTTCCCACAGGTATGGCACATTTGTCCACTGGGATGAGATAACATTGGAACTCACTACCCAGCCTATCTTTGTTTTATATCCAGGCATCATTACTGCCTATTTAAAAAAAAACAAAAACTGATGTCACCCTGAAAACTAGTAATAAATCTGCAGATTTGACTTGAGTGTGATTTGTGCAAGTCTATTGATGTTCTAGAGAAGCCGGTTCCACAGGAAATGGCCCAGTTCTGAACTCATGGAGGAAGCCCGAAAAGTCAAAGACAAGTTTCTGAGTAAGTTCGGCATGTCTGAGCTCTTCTTACAACATCAGAAGTATGTGAATCAGCAATGGCAGTGAAAAGCCAGATCAGCTGCAGGGTATGGAGCCAACAGTCAGCCCTTGGTCCCGAGCCCAGCTCTGCCACGCCAGCTACGCGATCTCGGGCCGATTCCTTCCTCCCTTCGGATGTCAGCCTCCTCGTCTCTAGAAGGAGTATCGCGTTAGGACCCCTTGGAGACGTTCAGGGTAACAGAACATCCAACCCAACTGACTAAGCATAAGAAAGTTGCTGACCTCCCATGCCCAGGAGTCTGCAGATGGTGAGGTGAGGGCTTCCGGGCAGCTGTGGGCACTCAGCGATGTGCTGAAGGGCCGGGTCTGACTCTGTGCCGCTGTCCGCAGCGCTGACTCCATTCCCAAGGGACACACAGGGTCCTGAGATGCCGGCCAGAGCCCCCGGCCCTCCTGGTTTCCTTATCTGACCAAGCAGCGGGGGCTGGGCCCACTCCCGGCGGGGAGGGTGGCTGTGTCCTCGGCTCTGGTTACTGAGATGCGAGAGGGGGTGGCGGCCAGGCTGCTGGGAAGATCTGTGCATCCTCAATGGAAACGCTGCATCCCACCTCCCCCGTCCCGACCACAGACACAGCGGCCACGGCAGCTGTGACAGCCCCAGGCCACGAAGGTGACCCTCAGGAGAGCAGCGATGCCAGCCTTGATGTCAACAGATGCCCGCCTAGTTCAAACCTGCTCCGGTTGAGGCATGGTGCAGCCGTGGTGGCGGCCTTGAACACCCACAGCGTGATCTCCTGCTGCAGGGGGTATTGCCATGCCGGGCTTCCCTGGTGGCTCAGATGGTAAAGAATCTGCCTGCAATGCAATTCCATCCCTGGGTCAGGAAGATGCCCTGGAGAAGGGAATAGCAGCCCACTCCAGTGTTCTTGCCTGGAGCATCCCAAGGACAGAGGAGCCTGGCGGGCTACAGTCCACGGGATCACAAGAGTCGGACACGACTGAACGACTGTCACTGGCTCACTTAGCCACCCTTCTGGCCTGACCCCCGGGCCCACCCCTGCCGTCACCACATTTGGGGGACAAGCTCGCACCCCCAGGGAGCAAGCCGGGGAGCCTGGTACTCGTACTCAGCGCCTCCTGGGTGCGGGGCTCCAAGAAAGCCTGGCCTGGGTTTCTCGTCTGGCGTCTGACCTCTTTCTCCTGATGGAGGCCAGGAAGCTCGGCTGGTCAGGGTGGGAGGCCGCGCTTGCTGCAGCCTGGCCAGTGGGTGGGAGGGGGGCTGCCTTCCATGGGCCAGGCTGGATCTGGGATGCCCCCCCACCCTGATGGGCCTGGTGGGGATGGCCCTGCCGTCCGAGGCTTCCTATGGGCGAGGGTGGGTCCAGGGAAGCGTGAGGGAGTCCCCCGGGAACCCCCGAGGGGCTGCGGTGTGGGGCTTCTGTGGAGGCAGGGTGGGTGCAGCGGGGGTCACTGCGAGAGAAGTGCTGGGGACAGGAGGGACAGAGGCCCTGGGGCACTATCCCAGGCAGTGGCTGTACCTTCATGCCATTGGGAGTCTGCTGTGAACCTCCAGGGACTCCCCCTGTTCTAGAACCAGCCCTCCTAAGGGAGATGAAATGCTCAGTAACCGGGGAAGGCAGTCTCTGAGCGCCTACTGTAACCCAGGTACCGGGGTGATCCGCTTGCAAACCCACCAGGTGCCTTGGAAGAAAGAAAAGCAACTCCCGTCTGAGCCCTGCCTGCATGCTAAGTCGCTTTGGTCATGCCCGACTCTTTGGGACCCCGTGGACTGTAGCCCTCCAGGTTCCTCTGTCCGTAGGATTTTCCAGGCAAGAATACTGGTGTGGGTTGCCATTTCCTCCAGGGGATCTTCCTGACCCAGGGATTGAACCTGCGTCTCTTATGTCTCTTGCATTGTCAGGCGGGTTCTTGACCACGAACGCCACCTGAGAAGCCCATCCGAGCCCTAACTGTTGCTAATTATGTCTGAGACATTCTATAGAAAGAACATTGACAACCAGGATTGTTGGAGGTTTCTCAAAAGCCTAGAAATTCAACCAATCTCTCCCAGCTAGAGGAACTGGGCCCTCTTGTTTGATGTGCAGATTATAACGAGAGTGTTCGTTACACTGAAGCAGGAATTTACAAGCGGCCAAAGCGATCTGAGCGCATCAAGTGAGAAGCAGTTTGAACACACACCGACACTTCAAGCTACGTCCAGTGTCTTCCAGGAATTGAAACACCTGTGAAAACTCAGTTTAAGATCATGAAAACTCAGTTTAAGATCATGAAAACTCTTTAAAAGCCCTACCCAGGGCATTGGAAGCTTCCACATCTTTTGGATACAGCAATTATCTAACTTCCTCCACTGTAATCACAAGGAACAGAGTCGAGCAGGTGAATCACACTCTGTTTACAGTAACGACCCTGTAATCACTGGGAAAAAGACCCTGATGCTGGGAAAGACTGAAGGCAGGAGGAGAAGGGGACGACAGAGGATGAGATGGTTGGATGGCATCACTGACTCAGTGGACATGAGTTTGAGCAAGTTCCAGGAGTTGGTGATGGACAGGGATGCCTGGCGTGCTGCAGCCCATGGGGTCTCAAAGAGTCAGACACGACTGAGCGACTGAACTGAACAGAACTACAGTGATGACAAGATGTAAATTACCGTGAAAACTTCCAATCCCCAAATTCCAAAGTACCGTCATCTAATAGAATGTTCTCATTTATTTTCCCACCTGTAATTCACAGAACTCAGCTTCTACAACTGGGATTCAGGTGGGAACCAAGGCACTTCTAACATGGAGCCAGGGAGGCTGGTTCTAATGATTTTCCAAGAGAAGCTGGAAGTCCTCTTTTTGGGGAGAAAGGGGTTGTTGATCAGCATTGAAAAATTTCTTGAATTTTTGGAGTCTAGTTGATTTACAATGTTGTGTTAGTTTCAGGTGTTCAGCAGAGTGACTCAGTTATGCATATAGTCTGTCTATTCTCTTTTGGATTCTCTTCCCAAATAGGTGAAAATGAAATGCGTGCATGCTCAATCTGACTGACTCTTTGTGACCCCGTGGACTGCAGCCCACCAGGCTCCTCTGTCCACGGGATTCTCCAGGCAAGAATACTGGAGTCAGCTGCCCTGACAAGACACCATGATCGTTGTGGCTTAAACGGCAGAAGTGTGTTGTTCCAGAGCTGCTTTCTCCTCGATGGCCATGGCCCCCCTCCCGCTGCCTCTCCTTGCAGTCGCCCCTCTGTGCAGGGGCCCCCCATCCCCCATGTGGCCTCACCCCCCCTACTGGGTCGGGACCCACCCACACAGCCTCCTTTAACTTAATTACTTCCTTAGTATGAGTCATTATTATTATTCACAGTCAATATTATTATTATTCACTCCCACTGGACTGGGACCTTCTTTTTTTTTTACATTGGAATACAGTTGACTTACAGTATGTAGTTTCAGATATACAGCACAGTGACTCAATATTTGTATAGGTTGTACTCCCTTTAAAGTTATTTCAAAAGGTTGGCGATATTCCCCGTGCCGTACGATATATCCTCACAGCTTATCTCTTTTACACACAGGAGTTGCTCCTCTTCATCTCCTCCCTCCACCTTGCCCCTCTTCCTTCCCTCCCCTCTGGGAGCCAGCCTCTAGTGTGTTCTCTGTACCTGAGTCTATTTCTTCCTTGTTTTACTCGCCCGCCTGTGGAATCTGTTGTCCAGTATCTTTCTCTGCCTGCCTCACTTCACTAAGCACGATCCCCTCCAAGTCCATCCATGTTGCTGCAGGTGGCAACACGTCGTCATTTCAGTGGTGTGGAGAACTCCATGCGTGCACACTCCATGTGTGTGTACTCCATGCGTGTATACTCCACACGTGTGCTCCATACGCATGTACTCCATGCATGTGTACTCCATATGTGTGCAGCCCACAGGTGTACTTCATACACGTGTACTCCACATATGTATACTCCATGTGTGTGTACTCCAACACATGTACTCCATACACGTGCACACTCTACACATGTGTACGCCATGTATATATACTCCATACGTGTTTACTACATGCATGTGTACTCCATACATGTGCAGTCCACACATTTACTTCATACATGTGTATTCCACACATGTGTAGTCCACACGTGTGCTCCATACTTGTGTACTCTATGAATGTTGTTGTACTCCATGCATGTGTACTCCATATGTGTGCACCCTACATGTGTACCTCATACATGTGTGCTCCACACATGTGCATACTCCATACATGTGTAATCCACACGTGCATACTCCATACATGTGTACTCCACACATGTACCCAATACATGTGTACCCCATATGTGTGTACTCCATAAATGTGTACCACAGCTTCTCTATCCCTGCCTCTGCTGATGGGTAGAACACAGGTTGCTTGCATGTCCTGGATATTATAAATAATGCAGCTGTGAACATTGAGGTACTGGATTCTCTTTGAATTAGTGTTCCATGTTCTTGAGATATATACCCAGGAGTGGAATTGCTAGATCATAGGGTACTTCTAATTTTAGCTTTTTGAGGAAAAACTCCATATAGTTTTTCATGATGGCTGTATCAGTTTGCGTTCTCACCAGCAGTGTGTAAGGTTTTCCTTTTCAGCACATCCTCACCAACATTTGTTCTTGGGATCTAACAGGCTTTTCAGTGTTAGCCTTTCTGACACCTTCTGGGGTCCTGGGCTTTAGGATGTGAACATACGAATTTTGGAAGGGACACAACTCCATCACTGACACTCTCTACCTCACTTAGCCCTGTTTCAGTTCCTCCCCAAGGGTGAGGGGAGTGGGAATATGGAGGTGCTGTCCCGCTGAATTTCCAGAGAAGACTGTTTCCAGAAGACCTAAGAGCAGGTCACTCCCTCAGTAAACTAGAAGCGCTCAGCTGAGTCTTCAGAGTTTCTGGAGCCTTCCCACAGCTCCTCGGCCTCTGCCCCGCCCCAAACCTCGCCTGCAGCTCTGGCGTTTGCAAACAGAGGTCACAGGTTCCCATCTCCTAACTCCCTCTGTTGGGGGGTGAAGCCTCTAAAAGACAGCCACCTGTGATCGCTCCCCTTTCTGAATAAGCTCATCGCTCCCCCCATCGAGGGCTGGCGCCCGCTGGCCCCCTCTCGCATTGGAGTTGACTCTGGCGATGTGCTTTGACCCTCGGCCTGCGGTGGGGTGAGGCCTCTCCAGCTTTTCCCTATGAGGCCTGCCCGCGTCCGCGGGGGCCCCTGAGAGGCTGTGGAGGAGAACAAGGACGCCCTGGCCGGTAGCTGCGGCCAACAGACGACAGTCCCCCACGGGCCCCTGCTGAGACGCCGCTTCATGAGACATGATGAAGCGTGGTTGTTTGAAGGCGTTAAGTTCTGGGGTTTGGGCGGTACTGGGTCTTCGTCGCTGCGGGGCTCCTCTCTAGCTGCGGGGCATGGGCCTCTGGCCGTGCTGGCTTCTCTTGTTGCGGAGCGCGGGCTCCGGGCGCACGGGCTTCAGTCGCTGGCGTCCCGGGCTCTGGAGCACAGGCTCAGTAGTTGCGGCTCAGGGGCTTGGTTGCTCCATGGCAACTAAGGGATCTTCCCGGACCAGGGATCGAACCTGTTTCTCTTGCATTGGCAGGTGGATTCTTTATTACTGAGCCTCCAGGGGAGCCCTGGGGGTGGTTTTTTATGTCACATTACTGAAACACCCCTTCTCAGAGACAAGCCTCCCCTGTTCTTTTTATTATTTTACCACTGTTTTGACCACTGTGCTCTGTTCAATGTTAGGAAATGAACTAATTTCCTTCATATAAAGGAGAGGTGACTTGAATTGCAGAAATTCCCGGCAGTCATGTCTTTTCTTGCCCTCAAAGCCTTTGTTCTCAACGCACATGGGGTTATGTGTTCAGTTCAGTCTCTCAGTCATGTCCGACTCTTTCTGACCCCATGGACTGCAGCCCACCAGGCCTCCCTGTCCATCACCAACTCCTGGAGTTTACCCAAAGTCATGTCCATTGAGTCAGCGATGCCCTTCAACCGTGTGTAGATACAATATGAGAGTTATTTTTCATAGAGAAGATACAAGCTACTCAGACAGAGACTAGGACATCTTGGTGAGACTGGCCTCACTGTGGACTTAGTCCAGCGGAGAACGTGGGAATCACTATTGCACGGAGATGCTGGGAGGAAGAGTGTTGCTCAAAGTGCCACAGTCCAGCCTTGCCCGTTACTATTTTGTATTTGTGATGTAGTCAGCTGGTCTTTGCTGCTCCTTATATTGTGGTTGGGAGTGCTTTGGTTTTAACTTAAAACATTAAAAAATTTTTTTATACTGAAGTGTGGCTGATTTGCAATCTTGTGTTAGTTTCTGGTGACGGCACACTGGTTCAGTTATACATGCCCCTCTATCCTCGCTCAGACTCT
Organism: Hydropotes inermis; assembly: GCA_020226075.1. Taxonomy (NCBI): domain Eukaryota; kingdom Metazoa; phylum Chordata; class Mammalia; order Artiodactyla; family Cervidae; genus Hydropotes; species Hydropotes inermis. The sequence goes on along the minus strand of CM035300.1, from coordinate 3,047,172 downwards.
TCTCCCTTTTCGTTTATATAGGACCCTGAGCAGAGCTCAGTGGGTCCAGTAGGTTGTTGTTGGCTGTCTGTTTTCTGTATGGTAGGGTGTGTGTCCGTCTCAATCCCCGAACGTGTCCCTCCCCCCACCCACCTGTCCCTTGTGGTAACCATACCTTGGAAAAGTCTGCGAGTCCTTTTCTGCTTTATAAGTTCATTTGTATCAGTTTTTAGGTTCCCCATGTAAGTGATATCATATCTGCCTTTTTCTGACTTCACTTAGTTGGATAATCCCTAGGTCCACCCACATTGCTACAAAGGGCATTGTTTCATTTTTTACCGGCTGAGTCGTATTTCACTGTATTAATACACACATACCACGTCTTCTTTATCCATTCATCTGCCAAAGGACATTTAGGTAGCTTCCATGTTTTGGCTAGTGTGAATAGTGCTGCTATGAATATTGGGGTGCATGTATCTTTTCATGTTTTTTTTTTCTTCTTGATATATGCCCGGGACAGGGGTTGCTGGATCACAGGTTGGGAATATTTAGCTTTTTTTAAAAGTGACACCCAAGGCACAGAGAGATTGAGTAACTTACCCCAAGGTCAAATGTTGGCAGACTTTGACCGAGGCTGGGAGAGTCTTGGTGGCAACATGGAGCCAGGCGTTTGGGTGTGGGTACAGCGTGATGGAAGGAGTGTGTGGGAGGCTGGGTGGGTGTGAAGCTCCAAGGGCAAGGGCTTGTCTGCTGCGTGCCTGTGGCTCCTATGACACCTGGGCCATCGGTGCGCGCTGGGCCCCCCTCTGCGTCTGAAACACTCGTGTGGGTGGCGGGTCTGCGTTCAGACTCTGGGCCCCCTGCCCCACCGGTGCGATGCTGGGCAGACCAGTAAATGAAGCTCGCCCTCGTTGTCTTCACAGTGAGACTTCAGCGCTCTGACGACAAGCACCACTGCTGCAGAGCACCGTGCTGGGAGGAATCTTAGAAAAAGCCTGTCAACGGAGAAGTCAAAACCAATGTTCCCATTACGGGGTGTCTGCTTGCATTCTCTTTATCATTTCAGGACACAATGTGTCTGACTCAACACAGGGAGAAGCCACCAGAGGAACCTGGAGACCTGGGCTTCAGTTTTATCTCCACCAGTTACTGGGCTTCCCGGTGGCTCAACGGTTAAGAATCTGCCTGCAATTCAGGAGATGCAGGAGATGTGCATCTCCTGATCCCTGGGCTGGGAAGATCTGCTGGAGGGGGCATGGCAACCCACTCCAGTGTTCTTGCCTGGAGAATCCCGTGGACAGAGGAGCCTGGTGGGCTACAGTCCCTGGGGTCACAGGGAGTCAGACACGACTGCAGCGACTGAGCACCCTCATGCTAGCAGTTACTGAGCCTGGGCTTTGGGAAAAATCGCTTGATTTTCCTGTCTCTGTTTCCTGGGGGTTACAATCTTAGCATGCTATGGCTTTCTAGGAGACGATTGCTTCTGAAAGGTTTACAGGATGCTACCATGCATTAAGGAAGAGCTGCCCACTCACCTGTGGCTGAGATGCATATGGCTATAGAAATGGGCAAAGCTATTAAAATTACCTTCAATAAACTTTAGTCACAGCTACATACCACACTCCTATATAGGTTATGAATAAAAGATTGGAAGCTCTGTGAATGGAAATTTATTAGCACACCATTAGAGTTACATTGATATTTTAAAAAAATAATTCATAACTTAGCAGATCCAAACTCTCTCATCCCGGTGGAACAAGTATAGTATGAGTTATTAAACATGGTGGTTTTATTTTTCCCCACAGAAAATGAAATATGATTAGTTGTTTTAACATGATAACTGTTTAAGTATAAAATTATCTATTTTAAAATGTTACATTTGATTGAGTGCCTTTAGATTTCAAATTGTATTTTTTCCTCAAACTAAAACTTCTACATTGTTGATGATAGGAGGGGAAGTCTTAATTCAGCTCTTTGTCTACTGGGGCCTGTGTATTGGGAAAGAAAATGCATTCCTTTGAGAACATGAAGCTTGCTATGACCCTGCTGAGTTATGAATAATTTGTGATCCCCAGAAACAGCACTCAATTTTAAAATACCATTTTAAAGACATCATTTGTTGTTTGACTACCGTTTCCTATTTCGCACAAAAATTGGAAAACTAGAATAGCAAGTTCTGTTCTCCTGGGAGTTATGCCTTCATTTGTTTGATGTCTCGTTCCAAGCTGAAAATGCGGGGTGTCACATATTCGTGGTATACAATGAAAATGAGCTGCACGCATTCCGTTTGATAACTTTGAGGGGGAGGAAGCAAAAATATATGAATCATTTGAAATCTGAAGAAGCAACTGGTGCTTGTAATGGGCACCACTGTTTTCAGGTACCGTCCGCATGTCACTATTTCCCATCCTTTCTCATCTCACAGCCTCCCAGACGAAGTGGTCAAGGGCTCACTGTTCAATTGAAGACAGAGGTAAAGAAAGAATCAGTGAAGAACAAGACTTCCCGAATGAAGGAGGAAGGCCTCAGCAGACCCTCTCTCCAGCAAAACAGCAATTTAACTGGTGAAATTACCAAAAAAAAAGCAATAATTTAGAGCCCGTAGAGACTTCTCAAAGGGCGGGCAGCAAATGAAAAATAAATTGTTCAAGAAAACCTTAGAAAGAGCAGTGAACATTTGCGCCATTTGGAGTGTACCCACTTCCTGGCCTGCACCCACAGCTCTGTAGTGGGGCGGGTCTCCTGGGACCCTCTGCTTCAGGTGGGCCCCACCTCCCAGGCTGAGGCTGTGGATTCCCCTGGCCGGGGTGGGGGGCAGGCTCAGGGCCCTGCTCCCCTGTTGCAGGAGGGGAGCCCTCCTCCGGTCAGGACAGCCAAGGGTGCCAGAGTCCCTCTCCCCACCTGCCTCCTCACAGTCTCTGGAGGAGAAAACTCAGGGTCCCTGTCACCCCACCCCGGGCTAGCTTATGGGCTAACTGGGTGGAGGCTCCCTGCCGCAAGGAAGACGCCAAGAACACCAGGGCTGCCAGGGCCAGCCCCCCAACAGATGGTTGTAACGTATGTGCACACTCAGCCGTGTGCCACTCTGCGTGGCCCCAGGGACTGCAGCCCCAGGCTCCTCTGTCCACAGGATGCTCCAGGCAGGAACACTGGAGCGGGTGGCCATGCCCTCCTCCAGGGGATCTTCCTGACTCAGGGGTCGAACCTGCATGCCCTGCATCGGCAGGCAGATCCTCTACCACCTGAGCCATCTGGGAAGCCCATACAGCTGGCAAGAGGGGGGTCATTACTCTGCGAAAAGTGGGCCCTGAGCCCAGGCCTGAGCAGTGGTGCAGAGCGTCAGCTCAGGGCGGAGGGGCTGAAGGGGGTGGGGGGTGAGCTCACAGACACGGAGCTCAGAGCTCCCCGGGATGACCGCGTGACCTGAGCGGAGCAGAGAGCTCCACGCGTAAGGGTGTCGTCACCCACGGGGGTGCTGGAGGACTCTCCCAGGAGGACTGCTTCACCCAGAGTGGAGCGGAGAGCTCCACGCATAAGGGTGTCGTCACCCACGGGGGTCCTAGAGGACTCTCCCAGGAGGACTGCTTCACACAGAGCAGAGCAGAGAGTTTCACATGTAAGGGTGTCATCACCCAGGGGGGTCCTGGAGGACTACTGGGAGGACTGCTTCACCTGGAGCGGAGTGGAGAGCTCTACGTGTAAGGGTGTCATCACCCACAGGGGTCCTGGAGGACTCTCCCGGGAAGACCACTTGACCTGGAGTGGAGTGGAGAGCTCCACGCATAAGGGTGTCACCCACGGGGTCCTGGAGGAAATGGAGAGGCTGGTAAGTCTGATGTAAGAAAAGCAACCACGCAGACCGGAGCTTAACAGAAGCAGGCGAAGGCCTCCCTGGAGAACTCCGGGGATCCCAGACAACTCGGTGCATCTTCTCTAGGCCCCAGGGGCTGGGGGTGGGGGGGGGCAATGACAGCAGGATGTGAGCGGACCTGAAAGCGTCCCCCTGGTCTCAGACTGACCCAGGGACTCGAGGGGCTTAGCTACAACCCCGACTGAACACGGACTCCCCTGACACAAGGGCAGCTCCCAGCAGCCAGGCTCAGAAACGTGAGCCCAGCGGCCCCGGCAGGCAGAGGGCAGGGTGATGCCCAAGGTGTGCTCGCCCCTGGGGGCCGTCAGAGAGGAGCAGTCACGGGACTCTAAGGGACCCCCAAACTAACAGCAACTCCCAGCCACACATGGACCAGGTCAAAACCTGACCAGCCCTGGGGGATCAAGCACAGGTTTTTTGTTTTGCTTTTCATTCTTTTTATTTAATCTCCCATAATAACAAAGCACCATACACCAATGGAATAAATCTTTCAGTTTCCATCCATTCATCTAGGTATCTAGTATTGGCTCAGTAAATGGCAGATTTCATGTTTATTTTCAATTTAAAGTTTGAAATCTGAAAGATAGTTTCTAGAACTTGAGTAATTATTTAAAGTAACATATGCTAAGAGACCAAGACTGCAACCTTATTTTTTGCTATGCAGCTTTAGGCAGGTTCCTGAATTTCTTCTGTAAGATTTCATCGACATCTCATGGTTATTAAGGAATACTGAGCATAGTAGTAAGTCAAGCACAGCTTTGACCAATAACTAGCTTATACACAGCAGAAGTGACTTCTTGGGGGCCAGGCCCATAGGGAAGAGCAAGGTGGAAAAAAGCCGAGCAAGTCAGTGAAAGACTGACAGCTGGAAGCTAGACTTAGCAGGATCATTTCAGTCCAGTCATTCAACCAACCAGCCATCCAGCAAACAAGGGCAACAGCAACTACCAGTGGTGGGGTGGGTGTGTCTGTGTCAATATCCAGGTGGGACTGAAAACCAGACTTCAAAGGGTTTCTGGAAAACAATAAATGAGCAGAAAATACCTTATTTGTCTTAAAAATAACACAGTTACCAGGAAGCCAGGGGTCTATATTTGGAAGAATCATTTTACATGACCAGCTCTTGCTATGAAATAAAATCTTTTTCAACTAAAAAGTCTGGCAGATTTTTCTTTTTCCCCCCTCTCATGGGTATTTCAAAATTTTATTCACACAAATTTTTAAAAAAGAGAGAGACTCCTTTGTAAACATGATCCGCTTCTCATACTTTCCAGTGTCTGATTAGATCCACATTGAAAGCAGATGGCAGTTGAGGATATTAACAAAAAGAAAACACGCTTTAATTTTCTTTATTAAATCGATGAAGGAAGATCGTCTTGGGATGATTACATTAGAGTGCTTAAATAACTCATTCCTTAGGAAAAATGTGGCCAAGTCACAAAGCTGTTTAAGCAGTGACAGTGGAAACCAAGCGGTCACAGGACGAAGGAAAAGCCGACTTCCCTTCAGAAGGAGAAGCAGTGATGCTGTCTAGACCTTCTGCCGCGTCCAGTCTAGGAACGGTTCCAGATAAGGCCGCGCTGCCCCGGGCCTGGGTGTCTCATATACTCAGGGCACTGAGAACCTTAGCGGATTATCTCCAACGCCGCACACTTTGCACTTTCTCTGGTTGCAACCGAGGAAAACACGGAGGGTTTGCCCCACTTAACCGCCGCTCGGAAGAGCCCCGGGTGTGCCGTGCGGTGGAAACGGACCTGCCCTTCTCCTTCAGAGCACAGATGTCACCGCCTCCTCCTCCAGGGGCGTTTCCACTTTATTACGTTTCCCTGCTCCGTTCTGGGAAGCAGACATCCTCTGTCAGGACACGGAGAGTAACTGGCAAATAGGCTTGTTGCCTTCACCTCTCGGAGGCGTGGGCTAGCTCTGCTCCATCCTGGGAGCGCGCACCAGCCAGGCGGCCGCTCTTCGCGTGCAGATGACGAAGCGGAGGACCCTGATCTGCGTGGGGTCCAGAGTCGGGCTCGCTGATGAGGCCGTGGGGGGGCTGGCACCACAGACCTGCAGCCTCACGCCCGTGGACTTGGGTCCACGAGACACGGGGAAGCGGAGGGAGGAACTGACCACATCACCGGAGAGAGCACTCCGGCGGGACGGAAAATGAGATTGGCTAGGACTTCAGCTGCCTGCGTCCAGTCTTCAGGCCCGATAGCGTCTGAACAGGGAAGGAAACGAGCATAGAGCTAGTTGTGCAAGAGTGGACACGGAGGCCGTGTCCACTCCTCCCACTTTAATCGTGGACACACGGATCAAGTCCACTCTCATGTATTTTTACTTATTAAACTTTTCCCCCATGGTAATTTACTTTTATTGAGATCTCGTTGCCATACCACATTCTGCTATACAATGACTGACCTGTGCAGACATATGAAATGGCCACCATGGAAAGCCTGATAACCGTCTTTCCCATACAGAGTTATCGCCACATTAGTGGTTGCATCAGTTGTGTTGTATGTTACACGTCCAGGGCACTGAAGATTTGTATAGTCTCACACATTTTAACGGGATCCAGTTGAGGGTAAGAATCAAGGGTTCTTCTCCAGTGGAAAGAAAACCCGTACAGTGTAGTTTCCCAGCCCCGCCTCCTGCCTCCTCTCCTGACCCTGATCGCGAGGTGCCCCCACCCAGGGCGAGCATCTGCCTTCCCTTCCCTGCAGCCCAGGCTGGCCCCGGGAATTGTCCTGCCCGGGAGAATGAGGCGGAAGTGACACCACGTGACTCCCGAGGTCATCACAGGTCACACGGTTCTGCCTAACTCTGAGCCGCCCGCCCTTGGGCCGCCCGACGATGTAAGGAAGCCCCGGCTGACAGCGGACGCCCGCTGACCCGGCTCCGGGGCTCCGGGGGGCGGAGCAGGGGCCCGCGTCCCTGGCTGGGCGAGGCGACCGGGAGAGAGAACGGGGAGCCTCGCTTTCCGCCATCTAACAGCTGATACAAGCGGACGGCTCTCCCTGCCAGAAGCCACCAGATGAGGGAGGCAGAAAACATCGGGGACTCAAGCTAACTGCGTTTCAATAGAAAATGTTCGATTCTTACGGCTTGGGTGGTGTCACAGAAAAAGCTGATCTCCTCAAGCTTGACTCTCCCAGCGCTGCAAGCCAGTCTTGGATTTATTGGCTCACTAAATTAATGAGTTTGATTCATTCTTTCAACGAATATTTGTTGGTTAATTATTATATTGTAAGCATAATAATACATCGAATATGATTCCAAAACTGCATCTAGTCTAGCCTGCCTGGGCTTACATTTTGGCTCATATATTAATATATTTATTCTTTAAAAATTTTTTTTTTTTTTTTTTTTGGCAGCAGCCTGTGGCATTTGGGAACTTAGCTCCCCAACCAGGGATGGAACCTGGGCTTCCTGCATTGGAAGGTGGAGTTTTAACCACTAGACCTCCAGGGAAGTCTCATGGCTCTTAAATTTATTAGTAACGCACCACCTCTGTGCCCAGGTTCCTTGTCTATGAAGTGGGACAATAGTAACACATACTTCACAGATTTTATGAGATTTAAAGGGGTTGATATGTACGAAGTAGTCAGAACACAGGCTGGCACATTATACGCAGAAAGATAGAGGCCCAGTTTTGAGTAGTTTGTACATGTCGGGGGACGCTGAGTACCCTGCCCTTGAGAACAGTCGCAGTGTCCACGAGCGTGTGCTTGCAAGGACCGGTGCAGTGAGCTGGAATCTCGATCTTAGCACCTGGCTCCAGAATTCTCTTGGGGACGGGGAATGGTGCTGGTTTGGAAAAACAACTTGATAAGGCCTTTCAAGTTGGGGTTGAGGGTGGGACCTTGAGGGCTGGGCGCTGGCAGGAGCTCAAGTGTGAAGGAGACAGAATCAAGCTGCTCTGCAGGAGACAGTGCAGGGAGCACGGGAGAGGGGAGAGGCAAGGGTGGGGGGAGGGAGGAGGGAGGAGAGAAGCCCCGCAGCAGTGGGGGCGGGCTTTGTGGGGCGGTGAGGGGTGTGTCTGTCAGGAATGCATTCAGGGAGGCCAGTTATAGGAAATAGGACATTGCATCTACAGACATGTAGGAACTTATTTTCTCTGCTAGCCAATGTTCCAGAGGAAGTTCGTTCGGGGCGACGGTTCAGCAATGCAAAGGCCGGTGGCGTGGCTACGGGATGCGCCTTCCGGTCCTGCAGCCGCAGGACGCACAGCTAAGGGCTCCATCTGTCGCTTTGAAAATTCGTCGCAATGTTTGTGCCTGAGCCATGGGCAGCTCCCTGCCAATCATGGGCAGCTCCCTGCCAATCCTGAGCCATGGGCAGCTCCCTGCCAATCATGGAGCATCGCAGATGCCAGCACAGACCCCTCCTAGGAGACCTGGGTCTCCCTGATGGCCACCTTGGGTTTGAAGACCCCCCGATGGCTTCACTGGACTTTCTTTAGATGGTACAACCTTCTCTCCCTCCCTTCTTCATTTGGGGTCAGACTGAATCGAATCCTGACGTCTCTCCCTGTCTTCTTCAGATCTCTTCCTACATCCCCTCATGCAGGCATTTCCCCTAGTGGAATCCTTGCGTGTTTAATCCCATTTAAGTAAGTGAAATTGCTCAGTCATGAAGTTGTGAAGTTGCTCAGTACTCTTTGCGGCCCCATGGACTGTAGTCTACCAGGCTCCTCTGTCCATGGGATTCTCCAGGCAAGAATACTGGAGTGGGTTGCCATTTCCTTCTTTAGGAGATCTTCCCAACCCAGGGATTAAACCTGGGTCTCCCACATTGTAGGCAGACAGTTTACCATCTGAGCCACCAGGCACCTGCTTTTCGACAGACCTAGGCTAACACAATGTGTCACTCTGAGATTTCCTTGGGCTTTCCATCATGGTTGCAAAAAGGTGACCAGGGCTCCTGCCATCCCATCCACAACCAAGACTAGAAGAGGTCAAGAAAGCAGGGCTGTCTGCTTGCATCTAATCCTTTTATCAGGAAAGCAAAAAGCTCCTTAAGAACCTCCACAAACTCATGTCCTCACTCCTAGTGAAGTCAATTGGAATAGCTTCTCCTGGACATCTTAACTGCACATGAAGCGGGAAAAAGGAAAAAACAAAAAAGGGTCATGGCAGAGTTCCGGGAGTACTTTGCGCAGGGAAAGAAACTGTCTTCAAAAGAATACTGTTAGATTCCCAGGAACAGTAAGACAGAACAGTGTCCCTCGAGCCTGAGACCGAATGTCTCCATTCTGGGGAAAGTCAGGGTGGAGTCAGAGCTGAGTAAATTTCATGAAGTGAAATAAACAACTGTTGCAAGGACTTCCCTGGTGGTGCAGCAGTTACCCCCCCAATTTTCCAAGGCTGGGGGCACGGGTTTGATCCCTGGTTGGGGAAGTTCCACAAGCTGCTGGGTGTGGCCAAAAATAAATGAATGAATGAATAAATAAATAAATAAAAGTCACTGTGACGCACATTACACACCAAATTGAGGGTTTTGTGCTCACAAGCCCACAGCCTGAACAGAGATAAATATTAAAACCCTGAAGGGCAGAGAGAAAACTAGTGGCATAAGAGAAGATGGGAAGCTGCCCACGATCAAAGACACAGTGAGGAAGACCTGGGCGGAGGTCCCGGGCCCCGGGGCCCCTGTGAGCCCCCAGAGCGTGGCTGCGGTCCTGTCTGCGGCCCACTCAGCCTGTCCACACTGGCTCTGGGGGCTCTGCTGACAGGACCAGCCCTGGCACCAATTTTCAGTCTCAACAGGCTAGCCCCCTGCAGTTCTCTCCCGGGCACTCTCTGCTGAGACACATCCCGCTGGTCGTAAGTGCACGGATTCCTCGCTGCACCGGACCCCGGGGTCAGGAGAGTGCCTGTCCTGTTCTCTGGGGCTCAGAAGCCAGGCCTCCTTCCGAGATTCCAGTGCAGAGGGACTCTGTCCTGAGACAAGGCTGGCATCATCAGCCAGTGGGTCTTCTTTCCGGGCAGCTCCTCCCTCTCCTACCGCGGAGATGGGCTGAGGCTTGTCCAGGACAGAAAGAGAAACCTATCAAAACTAAAAGCAAAACTCCTGACTACAGGAAACTTCTCAGAGTGACAGGGTGGTTTTATCATCTTGCTTGGGGAGCTGGTTTCCTGGATGCTTACATAAGTCGAAATTTATCAAATTGTGCATGTTCCATACGTGTAGTTGGTTGCGGTCTGTCACCTCTCATGAAGGCTGCTGAAATAAAGTGTGGCTTTGAGCTGGCTCTCAGCCTTGACTATATAGAGTGGAAATAAGTTTTGAAAGCCTTATTTCAAATGAAGAAAAGTGCATTTGAACCCTAGACTTGTGTTTTTTTTTTTTTTTTGCTGTCGGTTTTGGCTTTGTGTCTTGTTGGATCTTAGTTTCCTGCCCAGGGATTAAAGCCACGCCTTCGGCTGTGAGAGACAAAGTCCTAGTCTCTGGACCCCGGGGCATTCCTCAGACCTGGTTTCCACTGTCAGGAGCTGGAGGTGGAGCCCGGGACACTGGAGCCAGAGTGGCCCCTGGAGCCTGGGTCTGGCCTCCAGGGCGCCTGCCTCTGCTGCTTGGGCTGGTCCAGAGAGCACATGTCCAGAACCATCCTCTGTGTCGGGCGTCCAGGAGGAGGGGCGATGGAAACAGTGCCTCCCCACCTCAGGAGAGGACAGTGTGCAGAGGACAGGACCTGAGTTTCGAGGCAGGGGTCCCTGAGACGTCCCCCAGTGTTCTGGGATTCTGACTCGGAGTGAGCCCCGAGAGACAGGTGGAGGCGTGGACACCTTGGACAGGTCAGGGGACTGGAGAGCAAAGCAGTGCGGCCGGCATCTCCAGGCTGTGGCCGGGGACGCCAGCCATCCAGGAGAACCTCACTGCAGAGCGCCGAGTGGCCCCGGGCGCACCCCTCGAGCCGGTCCTGGTGGCCCAGCTGGGGTCACAGAGGCCATGCAGAGGCTGGGGGGACAGGGGCACGCTCCAGGGCAGCCTCCTATCACTTCAGCCACCCAAGGAGCAGTTATTCCAGGAGGGCAGGGTTTTGATGCTGAAAGCAACCAGTTGTCTTGGCTTGGCAAGATTAGGTTCTCCACCTTCAGCAGAAACAATGGCTCAAGAGCCAAGTTCCTTTTGTTGTTCTTGTTCAGCTGCTCAGTTGTGTCCGACTCTTTGTGACCCCACGGACTGCAGCACGTCAGGCCTCCCTGTCCATCACCAACTCCCAAAGTTTGCTCAAACTCATGTCCATCGAGTTGGTGACGCCATCCAACCATCTCATCCTCTGTCGTCCCCTTCTCCTCCTGTCCTCAATCTTTCCCAGCATCAGGGATTTTTCAAACGAGTCAACTCTTCAGGTGGCCAAAGTATTGGAGTTTCAGCTTCAGCATCAGTCCTTCCAATGAACACTTAGGACTGATCTCCTTTAGGGTGGACTGGTTGGATCTCCTTGCAGTCCAAAGGACTCTCAAGAGTCTTCTCCAACACCACAGTTTGAAAGCATCAATTCTTCAGCACTCAGCCTTCATTGTGGGCTAACTCTCATATCCATACATGACCATTGGAAAAACCATACCATAGGGGTTTTTCCTCTAGGGATTGACTACAGGGACTTTGTTGGCCAAGTGATGTCTTTGCTTTTTAATACCTTGTCTAAGTTTGTCATAGCTTTTCTTCCAAGGAGCAAGCATCTTTTAATTTCGTGGCTGCAGTCACCATCCGCAATGATTTTGGAGCCCAAGAAAATAAAATCTGCCACTGTTTCCGCTTTCCCCCCATCTATTGGGTTAGTCAATGTTCCCCCTGTTGGAAATGACTGTAGACGGCCCTGCTGGGGGCTGAGGAAGACTAGCCCATCTCAAGGGAGGAGTGGGAGTCTCGGAGGTTCAGCAATGTTGGGGGGCATCGGAAAGGTAGATTGAACAGCACAAGCCCCGCCTTGATGTGGGTGAGCGGCGACTGGGGGCTGGAGCTCCGCTTCGTCCCTCCAGCCCCCGGGGGGAGATGCACGCGGCCACCGCGAGTGCGAGGCAGCGCTGCCACCCGCCTCTGGCCCCGCCGGCTCAGCGGAGGCCGGGGACGTGGTGGCGGCCCCGCCGTCCGCGCGTGCGGTCAGGGGGCGTGCTGGGGCTGCGGTGAGACGGGGGCAGAGGAGGAGAGCCCCAGAGGACAGCCGGGTGAGCCAGTCCCCGCTATCCACTCATCACTCACTTCGCGCCCACACCGAGGACGCACCGTGCGCTGCTGAAGGGGCGGGTTTAGAAATAAGTTGCCGGCAGTGAGTCAATCAAGTAGCTGATGTTTGGTTTCTGGGGAAAAACAGTGACATCCTATCTTGCAAACCGTCTTTGATGACCTACACAGTGAGATATAATTGAAAATACACATTCACTCAAACACTTGTCCCTGAATGCCCATAGCAGTATTATTAACAGTATACCCAAAGCGGAGGCAATCCATGTGGCTATCACTGATCAATAGATAAACAAAATATGTCTATGCACACAACGATCGCTGGGCATAGAAACAAGGGATGGATACATATGGATACACGCGCCTACGGGGACCTGCTATAGAAGCCAGAGAGAAAAGGCCACAGCGAGTGAGTCCACTTGCATGAAATGCCCCTAACACACTAATTCTTAGAGACAGGAAGCAGGTTCGTGATGGCCAGGGTCTGGGGGTGAGGGTGGATGGAAAATAACAGCTAAGGGGTAAGGGACCTCTTTTTGGAATTGTGGGATGTTCTGGAATTAGACAGTGGTAATGGTTGCATAACTTCATACTAACACCCACTGAATTGTACACTTTAAAAAAGGTGAGTTTTGTGTGAATTATACCTTGATTTTTAGAAAGCTTTCTCTTGACGAACACATTTGCACTCAAAGTTACACAACCCCCACCCCATAGTCTTCAATGATTGTGACAGTGGCAACTTCTATTAATACTTTTTCCCTCCTCTGGCAAAACCCACAAGCAGGGAAAATGTTACAACTTTCTAAATTTCTCCCTAGAGTGACTGGAACAGTCACTTCTTCCAATAAATTCTTCTTCATAATGAAAAGGCAAGGAGTTTCTTTTATAGTTTGAGGCATCTGTGAAAAAGGGGCATTGACATCCAATCATCTTCCAGTCTTAAAGATGGGTTTAAACAGTTCCTCTGATCTTTTAAATGTGGAAAAAGATTATTTTTGAGACTGATGTTTGAAAAGAGAAAGTAAGATTTCAGAAGTTGCAGCTTCAAAGTCAGAATTCGTGAAGCCATATAGAAGTTTTAAAGCAGTATCATAGAGTAAAATTAAAGTGTTTCTAGCAGTTATGAGGGAATTCTTTTGTGAATAAAAGAACTTCTTACACAGCTCAAACATATCTTGGACTGAAGAGAAAGGCAAAAACATTGAAAACGTAGATCTTATTTTATAAGAATGACAGGGCTTGATAGATCTTTCTTCACAGGAATTTTGTAAATGTATTTTTTATTTGATACAGGAGTATAGTTGATTTGCAAAGTTGTGTTAGTTTCAGATGTACAGCAAAGTGCTTCGGTTACACATATATTCACTCTTCTTCAGACTCTTTTCCTATATAGGTTATTACAGAATATTGAGAGGGGTTTCCAGCGCTCCGTGGCCGGTCTCTGTTGATTATCCATTTTATAGAGAGCACTGTGAGGACGTGAGTCCCAAACCCCTAATTTATCCCTTCCCCCGCCTTTCCCTTTTGGTGACTGTAAGTTTGTTCTGAAGCCTTTCACTGGGATTTTGTAAATATCAAGGGGGTATATATGACTGTGTTTTGCTCCCTCTAAAAGTACGTGACATATAAATTCAAGGCACTATTATCTTAATCCAATAAAAGTTTATGGAAATGATATAAAATCACCTGGAAAATTCTAGCTTGTGTTCAAATTACCTACACAAAACATTTTTGACTCCAGCCATAAAAAGGTTAGAGCCCTGTTTCTTTTCATCTGTGAGAGCTTGAAATGAGATAAACTCCCTTCCCGGGAAGGAGGTAATGAGCTGTCAGTCTTCAGAGAGAGTTGTTTGGACAATGAAAGCTGCGTGTCAGACTGAAGCCAGCAACCTTTAGGAAGAAAATTCTAAATTTCTGCTTGAGAAGTTTTAGCTCTGAAATTTTAAATAAGCTAAGTATGAGCTCATTTTCACAACATGAACTATGTTCAGGCTTCTCTCCCTCTCGTCTCTTTTTTTCTTTTTTTTTTTAAACAGAACATAATTATTGCAAGGAGACTAAGCCAGTCAATCCTAAAGGAAATCAACCCTGAATATTCATTGGAAGGACTGATGCCGAAGCTGAAGCTCCAATCCTTTGGCCACCTGATTCGAGGAGCTGACTCATTGGAGAAGACCCTGACACTGGGAAAGATTGAAAGCGGGAGGAGAAGGGGACGACAGAGGATAAGATGGTTAGATGGCATCACTGACTCGATGGACAAGAGTTTGAGTAAGCTCCCGGAGATGGTGATGGACAGGGAGGCCTGGCGTGCTGCAGTCCATGGGGTTGCAAAGAGTCAGAGACGACTGAGCAACTGAACAATAACAATGATGATTATTGCAAAGATAACTTTCTCTTTCTTTCTTGTTGTTGGCTGCACCGCATTCCTTGCAGGATCTTAGCTCCCTGATCAGGGACTGAACTTGGCCCGGGCAGTGAAAGCCCTGGGTCCTTGGCACTGGACCAAGGATGACTTTCTTAAAACATTTCTGGGGCAGAAGCTGGTGCCCTCCTTGCCTCTCCCCCCGGCTCTGGGCAGAGGCAGCCAGCTTGGCCTGGGCTCTACAAGCGGCCCCTCTGGTCTCTTCCCTGGGGTACACAGCCCTGCCCCCAACTAGGCAGGCGGTGACGCTGTGTCTAGGGCCCTTCTGCCCCAGAGACCCCGCACCTGCCCCAGGACCTCATATCCACACTGGCTTTGGGTCCACCCTGGGGTGCGAGGAGGGGCAGGGGTTCCCCGACTGATCAGCTGCTCCTGTCACCCCCCACCCCGTTCTTCGGCTCAGGCTGGCCTGATCTGGCCCGGAAGCCAGATCACGAGGTTCGGGCCCCTCGATGTGCCAGCAAACAGCAGCAGGTGACAAACCTGCCGGAACGTTTCTCACTCACCTGCCTGGCCTCGAAACTTGCTCCCCCTTCTCAGATGAAGACCACTGGCTCCTCCGGGATTCCTAACAGGACCGAAGCCGGCCTGCTGCGGGGAGTCCCGGGAGACGACACCCAGTATGCCGGACGCAGGCATCACAGGCCGGCCGTCCGCAGCCCAGAAAACACCGCTTGGCAGTGGAGGGGGCCGTCCCCACTCTTAGGGACACAGCAAGCCCGCAGCCCGAAGAGCTTTCTCTAGAAGCCCTTTCTCATCGGAGCCGGCCGCAGCGGGGAGCCCCGCGCCCGGGCCTGCGGGGTCGGCCTCCGCACACGCCGGCTGGGGTCCGGGTGCACTACCGGTGTGTCTGCGATGCCCGCGAAATAATAATGCCAGCAAGAGCAGCGATGAGTAATAAGAACGGTCCACTGCATTGGCTCAGCACCCAACAGGGGCCCGATGCTGGGCTCAATGTTTAAGCTAACTGTTCTCGTTTAATCCTCAATACACTCACAGAGGCTAAACAGCCACCCCAAACCCAAGCCAGCTGGGAAGCTCTGTCTGAATCCCAAGCCCATCGCATGGCCTGGGCCCTAAGAATCCGGCTGCATTTCAGATTCCCAGGGGACGGGCCGGAAAGGCTGTGGCAGCCCTGCTGCGTGGCCCCCGGGGGCTGTCTTTGTTGGTGAGGGCCTATCACAGGCGACGGCAAAGCCCTGTGCCCACCTCTCCCTGCCAAAGTTTCAGGGAAAGGCCATGCTCTCTGAAAACTCAGAAGGAAAGCCACGCAGTTGGTACATGCGCATCAGAGAAGGCAGCCTGTCCTTCCGGTGGCGGACACTCAACATCATGCTCTGAACGTGCCAGAACTCTGTCTTTGGGCTTCGTGGACATGGTCGTTGTCTCTCGGGGGAGATGTTTCCCAAGCTCATTTTCTCCAACCGTCTGTCTTGAGTTCTTTGTTTAATGGAATTAAAAAGAATCTTTTCAGTTAGTTTCCGTGCTGCTGGGTCCCGGTTGCTGCCCTGGCTGTCTCTAGCGGCGCTGAGCAGGGGTTCCTCTTCTCTGCGGTGTCTTCGCTTGGTGCAGAGCACCCGCTCTAGGCACACGGGCTTCAGGAATAGTGGTGCACGGGCTTAGCTGTTCCTTGGCGTGGGGGATCTTCCCGGACCAGGGATCGAACCTGTATCCCTCGCATGGGAGGTGGATTCTTATCTACTGCCCCACCAGGAAAGTCTTGTCTCAAGTTCTCAAGCCCCAGATTTTCAGGCCGTGTAAAATGTAGGTGGAAAAGCAATTTCTCCCTTAATCTCTTTTTCTCTATCATCTCAACACTTAAAACACCCTTTGCACCCGAATGATTGAGGTGCTAGGTGCATGTGTGTGTGTTATTCACGCATGCTCGACTCTTTGCGACCCCATGGCCTGTAGCCCGCCAGGCTCCTCTGTCCCTCGGGCTTTTCCATGCAAGGATACTGGAGTGGGTTGGCTTTCCCTTCTCCAGATCATCCTGACCCAAGGATTGAACCTGGGTCTCCCGCACTGCAGGCTGAGTCTACTGACTGAGCCACCAGGGAAGCCCATCATGTTTACTGAATTTAGCAGTAAGTTTGGTGAGCATTGCAACACTGAGGTTTCAAAACTTACATATTTCCTGAGAAACTCTGAGAATTAATATCAGCAGAGTCTTTAAATTCCTTCTTAGAAACAGGTAGTGAATGAATCCTAGTATATAAACAATGGAAACCAGAAGAGGACAGCCTCTCATCAGTGTTTATTTTAAAACCACTCCAGGAGACCCGGGTTCCGTCCGTGGGTTGGGAAGATCCCCTGGAGAAGGGACTGGTAACCCACTCCAGTATTCTTGCCTGGAGAATCCCATGGCCAGAGGAGCCTGGTGGGCTACAGTCTGTGGGGTCACACAGAGTCAGACACGACTGAGCCACTAACAGTTTCACTTTCCAGACATGAGATTTCCATATGGCAATTCTTGACAGCACACCTCACTTTTCAGGCCCTGTGTCTGTGAGTGGGCCTCCCCTCACCTGCACTGTCTTAGCTGGGGAGCAGGATTAACCCCTTTCCTCGTGGTTTTTCTCCCTTCCCTCTTAAGTACTGTTGGTAGTCGTGCCTAATTTTCTCAGGGCCTCGTAAACCTTTCTCTCTTTTTCTTCGGCTCCATCTGCTTTGCTCTGGTGGGGCCGGCAGGTACAGGTGATAACGCAGACAGTTCAGACCGTGCTGCCCTCTGGATGCAGGGAGAGACGGCGGACAGCAGGCCCCCGCCAGGCCCGCCTCTGCCCGGCTGCTCTGTCTCCCGGCTCCACCGAACCTGAGGCCCACGCCACAGCCCTGGCCAGCGTTCACACCCTGGGGTCCTGCACCCTCCTCCTGGGGCCTGGGCCCTGCGGGTGACCCCCTTCCTAAGTGCCCACCACCTCTTTCCTATCTTTCTTTACATCAAACTATGGAAAACCTCAGACATATTCAGAAATGGACCAAACCGTACCAGAACCCTGTGTTCCCGTTGCCCCAGTTTAACAGTATGAACACACAGCCCCTGGCCTTTTATCTTTCTCCTATAAACTCCCTGACATTGATCACTTTGAAGCAAATCCCAAGTACTATATCATTTCATCCACAAACATTTCGTGATGTATCTGTAAGGATTCTTAAAAAAAAGAAAAAAAAACCTAATACTATTATTATACCAAAGATGGTGAAAGGTCTTCCTTAAAGTCATTACCTCTCCCTTTTCTAAGAATTTTTTTTTTTTTTTACAGATTGTTTAAAATGAGATCCCAAATAAGGTCCACGTGCTGGATTTGTTCTCTAGCTGCTCTTAATTTGGCCTGTCTGCTATTGTGGGTGTCTGCATACATGTACACACAGAGACACACACCCACCCCCGTCCCCAGGGGTCTCTGTTGCCCGGGACCGGGGTCACCTTTCCTGAGCGTTCCTGGAGCTGGGCTTTGCTGCTCATTTCCCAGCTCTCCTTGGACAGCCTCTCAGCCCCATGCTTGTGGGCCTGGAGTCTCTGTTCACCATGCAGGGGCGCTGTCCTGGGGCATGGAGTGTGGATTGTGTGCATGTGTGCTAAGTCACTTCAGTTGTGTCTGACTCTGCGACCCCGTGGACTGTAGCCCACCCAGCTCCCCTGTCCATGGGGATTCTCCAGTCAAGAATACTGGAGCGGGTAGCCTTTCCCTTCTCCAGGAATCTTCCTAACCCAGGGATCGAACCTAGGTCTCCCGCATTGCAGGCGGATTCTTTAACGTCTGAACCACCAGGGGAGCCCAAGAATACTGGAGTGGGTAGCCTATCACTTCTCCAGGAGAACGTCCCAGCCCAGGATCGAAGCTGCGTCTCTTACATCTCCTTCATCGGCAGGCAGGCTCACTCCCACTGCAGCCACCTGGGAAGCCCCCGATAGTGGATGAGGGGCCGAGAAAGGGCCAGCGAGGTGCCCACGTGGTGAGTGCCTGCTGAGCATCGGGGGCCTGCCCTGTGCAGGGTCCCCGGGGTGCGGCTCCGGGGAAACGTCCTCTGAGGTCTGGGCCGCTGTGACTGAGAACCCCACGCCAGGGTTGGCCCCTCCGGTCCTGCAAGACAGGCCCTGAGCCCCGGGCGCCGGCCGCAGCGTCTGTGGATGCCTCGGGGAGCTGACTGCCAGGGCCTCCCTCCTGTGGGCATGGCCTGGGTTTCTTCTGAGGAGCCGATGCCCAGTTCTCAGACAGGCTGGGCCCTGGGAGCCCTGGCTGCAGGGCTTGTACCTGGACACACCTCTGCTCCAGCGGCAGAATCCGAAGAAATGATAAAGCACTAAAGATAACTGTGCGCATGTACAGTTGGGGCAAATTATGGACAATAAAGCCTGAAAAGACCAAAAACCCAACTGCCGCTTCTGAAGAGCCGGGAGCAAAGCAGGGGACTACGCATGCCCCCTGCACTCAGCACCCCCAAAGGGGCGGGCGCACCCTAAGACACCCTGGGTCCGCCTGAGCCCAGGACACACCCCCACCCTCACCCACAGAGGACCTGCTCCCCTCCCGCTCCCCCGGGAGTGCATGAACAAGGGTGCTTGTTGCTTGTTCTCCCTGCCTCTGCTGAGCAGGGGCCCCGATAAAGCCTTGCTTCAATTCTGAGTTCAGCCTTGATCAATTTCTATTGACTCCCAGTGGGGAAAAAAGCCCAACGAAACAAAAGAAAAAAATTGTTTTTTTCTATTGACTAAGGAGGCCAAGAACACTGGTTGGTGGCCATGGCCCCTCCACATGGCGAGCCCTGGTCCAGAGCGGACACTGAGGCTTCTGTACATCTTACATCTCGCTCCTCTCCTCCCTTCCTTCCTGCCTTTGGGAGGGGAAGGAGCCACTGTTCTTCATCGGTGCTTTCTGCCTACACTGCTTTTACAAAAGTCCCCACTCATGGACGGACTGCAGGAGCTTAACGGGATAGACAATTCAAGCTCTTTGTCTGCAGATCCCAGGTTTGAAATCTAAAGTCATAGATCCCTGCTGAACCAATGAATCCATCCCTGAGAATTTGCTACTAAGGGCAAAGTCATTCAAGAAAAAAATTGTTTCTCACCAATTTTAGTGGGAAAAAAATTATGATGTATCCAAGATACATCAACTGTTTCCACAGGTAGAAAACTGTCAACTGCACAATTAAGATAAGTATACACAAGTAAAGGCTTCCCTGGCAGCTCAGACAGTAAAGAATGTGCCTGCAATACAGGAGACCCGGGGTTCAATCCCTGGGTCGGGAAGATTCCCCTGGAGCAGGGAATGGCAACCCACTCCAGGATTCTTGCCTGGGAAATCCTGTGGACTGAGGCCTGGTGGGCTATAGGCCACGGGGTCACAGTCAGAGGGAGTAAGCGCACACACAAATACAAGTAACAACACATGAAGTTACATAAATGTAGTTTGTATCTAGACTGCAAAGTAATGAAGGTCTGTTTTGCACTCACCAAAGGGGTCTAGGGAAGAGGACTGGGGGAGGATCATTCTTTGCGAGTTAATCCTTCTCCATGTCTTTATCACCAAGTCTTCAACTCTGAGCTCACAGTTACTTTGCTCTCAAGCTGCACCTCGAGGGATACACAGGTAACCATCATCAGGGAGAAATAAAGCCTGAGCTCTCGGGTTCTTGGGGACCAGGAAGCTGTAACAAGAAAGCCGAGGGTCAGAGGAGGTGCGGTCCTGCATCTTCTTGGCCAGCTGGGCCCATGCAGGGGAGCACTTCAAATCTGTGCCATAAGGTCATCTTGGACAAGACGCAGCCGTGTTGACCAAGTTGCTGGTGTGATTTTGTCTGCTTGGAGGTCAAAATATCACAGACCTCAGCATGTTTACTCAGCGTGCCGTTGGATAAAAGGTTATTGCATTGGAAACAGCACCACCACCACCGAGAAGCTGTTGTCCAAAGTGCGGTCTGAGAACCGCGAAGTGGCCAAGTTAATTCAACAGCAGTGCCCAGGGGAAAGCAGTTAGCTCAGGCCTTCTCCTGGATTTTTCTCTGCAGGCGAGGCTAACTTCCTCTCGGGCACGTGGACTAGGATGCAGGTCAGCTTCTGAGAAAGCCGAGAGGGACAGCCCACCGATACTCTCCAAAGTCTTACCAACACAGTACTTACCTGCTGATCAGGCGCTCAGAGGTAAACAGTGCTTTGAATTACTGATACTCGCAATAACACAGATGAACCCCCGAACATGCGGAGTGAGAGAAGCCAGACACAGCAGATTAGGCACTCGCTTCGGACGGACTTGACAGCAGGCAAACCGCAGAGACAGACATCAGAATGTGTCCCCAGGGTTGGGAAGGGAACTGACAGGAAAGAGGCATAAAGGAATGTTCGGGGGCGAGTGAAATGTTTTACATCTTATACAGGGCGGTGGTTACACAGATGGACGCAATTGTCAAAATTCATCAAAATCAACATCCAAGATCTGTGCATTTTTATGGCATGTTTAGAAAGTTTGAAAGAAGTGTGAAAAAAAAGAATTCAAGAGTCTCTTACATTAAATTGCTATTAAATATGTCTTTGAATAAGTTTTATGGGCTTTGGGGTTGAATAAGTTTTTAAGGCCTGGGTTGAATGCCAGTTTGACAATTCCCAGCAGTAGGATGCTGGGTGAGTGAAACTTTCTTAGCCTCACTTTTCTCACCTATAAACCAGGGGTAAAACCTGTCCTCGGCCCATAAGGGCTTGTGAACGTTGGATGGACTAATGCCCGCAAAGCTCTCAGTAATGGATGGGCGAGTGTTACGTTCCTCTGCTTCCCTGAGCATGTTAAGGTTCATGGTGGCAGGCTATCCCCATGCCCGCTGTCCCGAGACCTTACCTCCAGGCCACCCCATCACCCCCAGAGGCTCTCCTGGGCCCCTGGGGTCCCTTGCATCTCGGCACTGCTGAGCGCAGGCCCTGCCATCTCCAGCAGTTTCCAGTGGATTCTCCTGCCTGCAGTCCAACCGCTCCTAAGTCTGCCGTGGACAGAACCCTCCTGCTGGTGCCCGATCCATGTGAACCTGGAAGTTTGGGGGTGCTGGCTCTGGCTGGCCTCACCCAGCATCTTTGTTCACAATTGTCTTTCTCCATGGAATAGACTCGTTTCTATTTCTTCTGTGTCTCAAGGACCAGGAAGCCTCCCCTGACCCTCTAGCGGGTGATGACTCCCAGCAAAGCTAGTGGAGGCAAGAGAAAACTCTTTTTTTCTTTTTTAAACAACAGTGCCGTCTTTATTTTTAGGAATTTATTCCTTTCATTTGATGACCAACAGTCAAGTTACAATTGTGGAGACCAGATACATTACCAAGATCCTTGTAATTAAGCATTCATCATTTTTAAGAATTTGTGTGCAGTAATAATATTCATATTATTTTATTACATTTTGATAACAAAATAACACGTATAAAAGATTCTCTTTAAAACTAATAATTTTTGCAAAAGTATAAAGATCTGATTATATATGCTATTATTATTTTTTTTTAATTTAGTGGAAAAGAATCCAAAAAATAATATATATATGTAGATATACATGTTACTTCATTATAGGTTATTACATAATATTGAGTAGAATTTCCTGTGCTATACAGTAGGACCTTGCTGTTTTGTCTATTTTATTTATTTTTAAGAAATCAATTTGTTAATTTTAATTGGAGGATAATTACTTTACAATATTGTGATGGTTTTTGCTATACATCAGCATGAATCGGCCACAGGCATACACAGTGTGTGTGTCTGTTAACCCCAATCTCCCAATTTATTTCTCCCCCACGCCCCTCTTTGGTAGCCATGAGGGTACCATAGCCTCTTTTCTATGTCTGTAGGTCTATTTCTGTTTCCTAAATAAGTTCATTTGTAAGAAATTATCAGACTAAGTAAAGCGAATGAGACGGGGAAAGACAAATATACAATATTGTTGCCTACATGTGGACTCTAAAAAGAAAAACACGAGAGAAGGTTCTAGGGCACCCAGCTCAGGCGTCGCACGCCAGCCGCCAGGAAGCGGGGTCTGAGCGCGCTGCGCCCGGGCGCTGAGCGTCACCTGCTCAGACCTCTCCGCCCGCGGTGGCGGGGCCGGGACACGGATGCCGCGCTGGGGCCCCGGGGACGCCCTGAGAGCGCCCTGCGCCCCGTTATTCTGACCCGCGCCCTCCTGCTCGTCCCGGGTGCCCCAGGCGGCCGCGCCTCCCCGCCTCCTGGCTCCCCGCTCCCGGGCGGCTCTGAGCGCGCAGGGCCTCCCGAGGGGCGGCCGGTCACCCCGGGGGGACCCAGCACGACCTCACACAGCCCGTCCGCAAGAACCGCATCCCCAAGTGGGGCCCCGCCGGGTTTAGGGCTTGCAGACCTGGATTGTGGGGACACGATTCAGAGCATCGTGTTCCTCTAACTGCGGTCACTGCCTCTCCCCTTTAAAATGTATTTTATTTATTGATTTTTGGCTGCGCTGGGTCCTCCTCGCTGCAAGCGGGCTCCGCCGGCTGTGGACAGTGGGGCTGCCCTTCCGTGCGATGCTCCGGCTTCTCATTCCTACTGACGTCGCTGTCGCGGAGCACAGGCTCTGGACGCGGGGCTTCGGTAACCGCGGGCCTCGGGCTCAGCTGCTCCGCGGCATGTGAGGCCTTCCTGGACCGGGGACTGGACCCGCGCCTCCTGCACTGGCGGGCAGGTTCTTACCCTGGGACACCGGGGAAGTCCTCGTTCATCTTTCCTTCCTTCCTTTCCCTTTATTATTATTATTTTTTTTTTTTGTTAACTTTTTGGCATGTGGTTAGTTCCCCAACCAGGGATTGAACCCACGCCCCTGCAGTGAAAGCCCAGAGTCTTAACTGCTGGACTGCCAGGGAAGTCCCGAACTCCAGTCATATTTAAGGCCACCTCTGTGATGGCTCTCCTGAATAGCCTGCACCTACACTACTATTTGCTATTGCCTCTGATTTATTTATTTTTATCAAGACCAGAATCCTCTGTACCACAAATGGAGAGCCAGGATCACACAGCATGAGGATGGTAATGGTAAGCAGAATACGTAGAAGACACAACTATAATAAACAGAAACACATAACCATTAAAATCAGGTTTGTCAGTGAATTCTGCTGAATCATTTTCCCATCTAGCTGCTCTGGCTGTAAACACCCTGTGAAAAACACCCTGTGAAAAACACATTGTCCAACCTGGATGGGGGCTGGCAGGCATTTGGACAAATAACTCCCAAATCCGAGCAGGTAGAACCCTCCATGGGAGTGTTTCAGGCTCTCTGGGCAGCGGGGGCAGAAGCTGTACCAGCCGGGGCTTGGGGTTAGAGCCGGCCCTGCGTCCACACAGGACCACCGATCAGAGCATCTGAGCGACCCTACAGGTCACACTTTGTAGAAGAGGAAAGGAGCCACAAAGAGGTGAAGGCCCGTCTGTGCTGGGGCCGGGCCGGAACCCACCTGCTCACTTGAGCTCAGTTAGCCCTTTGCTGGCCTGGAGCCTCCAGGGCCCAGCCAGCACCCACTTCTTGGCATCCTAAAATCAGTCAGAAACGAGGTTTGCAAAAAAAAAAAAAAACAGAATACCTCCCCCGCAAACCACCTGAAACTAACACAACTTATAAATAAATTATGCTTCAATATAAGATACAAATGGAAAAGAAAAAAAGAAAAAAAATAAGAGCTCTGCACCACATCTGGGCTCCATCTTTGTGGGTGACAAGGCCAGGCCGGTGTTTCCAGCATCTTTATGCGCTCCTTTGAGCTATTATTATCCAAAGGCAAGGTGTTCTTTGGGTGAAGATGGTTCACCTAACTGCCCCCCGCGTGTTTGCTGGAGAGAATTTTGTGTTCTTTGGCTGGGAACTTTTATTTTCTGAAAGTACAGCAGTTGCATATGGTTAAAATTCACATGATGCTAAAGGAAGCTGGTGAAACGCTTTCTTCCCAGTTCCAGCCTATAATATCCTGACCCGCTTCCTAGAAAGCAGCAGCTGTTATGGCTTGTGTCCTGCTGGAGATAGGAAGGTGGGGTGGGCTTTAAACAGAAGCACCCGTGAAATACCTGAAACAAATTTCACCAGAATTAATCATTTTGGGAAAACCTCTCAATCTCCACTGATCCAGGGTTTCTACTGTCCCTATATGACTTTTTCTTTTCTCTTCCTATTTTTTTTTACATTGAAAATGTTTTATTGGAGTGTAGCTGATTTGCAATGTTGTGTTAGTTTCCAGTGCACTTTTTCTCTTTTAATTCAGTTTTTTTAAAAACATTAAAAATTTTTATTTGCTTGATTTTGGCTGCCCTGGGTCTCTGTTGCTGCACACGGGCTTTCTCTAGTTGCAGTGAGCGGCACACCTCTCTAGTCGCGATGCGAGGGGCTTCCCGTTGCAGCGGCCCCTCTCTGTGGCGGAGCGCCGGCTCTAGGGCCCGTGGGCTTCAGTACCTGCAGCGCGCAGGCTCAGCGGTTGTGATGCAGGAGCTCAGTTGCTGCAGCATATGGCATCTTCCCGGACCAGGCATTGAACCCGAGTCTCTTGCGCCTCCTGCATTGGCAGAGAGATTTCCTTACCACTGAGTCACCAGGGAAGCCCGTAGTTCAGTTTGAACCCTTTCCTATTTCTGGGTTAAGAACGCAGGAGAAGAACAAGGCGGGTGTTTTTCTTTCCAGCTGGTAGTCAGGCACGTGGCTGGGGGGAGGCCTGCACGGGCCCAGATCGCCGGGTCCCACGCCCCGGCTGGAGCTAGTCACGTGGTTGTCCCCATTTGGGAGACAGAACGTTACTGGTGTCGGGCAGCTGGTTCCTGGTGGGACGCACTTGGTCTTTTATCTCTGTGGGTCCTGCATCTGGACACGGTTTAGGGTGCAGACGGTGCACTAGTTCAGCTTCAGATACACAGTTTGCTGTGCCCATGGGGTTTCCACGCACCCATCCCTGGGGGGAAGGTGGAGATGCGGAGCTGCTGTTTGCGAGAGACGGTGGGTGACGGACGTCAAGGTTGTCAGGAAGCACGTGAGACGAGAGAGGAGATCCTCCCAGGAGGGAGAAGGCGAGATGACAGGGCGGGAAACATCGGGGCTCGGACACGTTCAGAGGGTGAGCCAAGAGGGAAGGGAGGTTCGGGAGCAGGGTTACAGCGTGGGGGGCTCTGGGGGTGTGAGGGGGGGCTGCCAGGAGATGCTGTCGGCTCTGCGGTCAGCGGGTGGGCCTGAGTGATTGGGTTCAGGAAGGCGGCAGAGAGGGAGCCAGATTGTGTGCGTGTGCGTGTGCGTGTGTGTGTGTGAGGGGCAGACACACACATACTCCTATTCCCCTGCTCCCCTCTGCCCTGTTTCGGGCCTGTGTGGCTTCAGGAGGCTGGACGGGCCAGGTCCTTGCTCTGAAGCCTGGCACCTCTCCTAAGAGCACCAGTGCCGCCTGATGAGGGCAGCTCGACGGAATCCACAGCAGAGGAAAAGGAGGGTGATGTTTTAATTTCAACCAGCCTGACACACATCCGGATGCGAGGGGTGTGCCTGCGATTCTGAACCGTGAGCGTGTCGACGTGCTATTTCATGGAATAGAGATGTGTTCTGGCCAAATTGGCCACGAAGTGAATAAACATTATTTTTCTACTGAATTCAGCTAGAAAATGACTAGAAATCATCCCATGGGGATGGAGGGCGGGGGAGGAAAGAAAGTAACAAGCAGAAATCAGCCATCAGAAGGCAGAGGAGAAGGGCTGCAGAGCTCATGACGGCCGGCTCCGGGGTGGGGTCTGTGCCCGACCCTGTAGCTGGCTCAGGGGCTGGGGACCCCAGGACTAGCTGCTGGTTGACCAGGCGGCTGGTTTGGTGGTTGACCAGGTGGCTGGTTTGGTGGTTGATCAGGTGGCTGGCTTGGTGGTTTCCTGGGTATCTGACCAGGTGGTTGGTCTATTGGCTGACTGGGTAGCTGTCCGGCTCCGTGCTCTCCAGACTGACTAGAGGGTCCCCCTCACTTCCTCCTTCTTTGTTCCCCTTGGTTTCCTCCCGAGGCTCTCAGACCTGGTAGAGCCACATATAATATTTTGCTTTATCTGAGGTCCACTGAACACAAGTTTTCAGGGTTCTGGTTGTGTAAACACGGTAATTTCTTCCTTCGCTAACTGGGAAGTCCATAGTGAGGGCCACCACATCTTCTCGGGCTAGGAGAAGGTGCCCCTGGGGTTTCTATGCCTGGTTTCCACAGCCACACAGATCTGGGCGTGAGACCCAGCTCTGCTGCTGAGCAGTTACAGGAGTCTGGATCTACTGGAATCTTCGGTCAGTTTCACATCTATATGATGAGGATAATACACATCTTGGGAGAGTATAGCAATGACTGAGTGAGATTATACATCACATACATATATTTACACAGTGTGTTCCACACCCTGTGCTGAAGGAGGGGTCATCACTGAGATGATAATGACAAGGACAAGGATGAGACATCACCTTTTTAAATCCATCAAACAGAATTAAAATGAGCTTGTGAGGGAGAAACAGAAGCCCTAAATGTTCTGCTACAGAAATCCACTTTTGTTGTCCAAAGGCACACAATTTTCACAGCCTTCTAGAATCTCAAGCCTTTCATAATGACTACTTCTAAAAGAATTTTATCCCCAATCAGAGGGCCAAGATTATTTTTCTGACATCTACAGATAAGAAATGCTACCATATGCTTGAGAACTCCA
The DNA here is from genome assembly GCA_020226075.1 of Hydropotes inermis. Taxonomy (NCBI): domain Eukaryota; kingdom Metazoa; phylum Chordata; class Mammalia; order Artiodactyla; family Cervidae; genus Hydropotes; species Hydropotes inermis. Next base: position 3,020,049 of record CM035300.1, on the reverse strand, counting down.
ACTGCAGCAAGCAGGCTGGGCTCCACAGCTGCCTGAATTCTCTGGTTGGGCTCCCTGGGTGCTATGTTCAATAGCAGCCATAAAGAAGAATGAAATAATGCCACCGGCAGCAACACGCATGGACCTAGAGATGACCATGTTAAGTGGAGTCAGAGAAAGACAAACATCATATGATGTCGCTTATGTGTGGGATCTAAAAACATGGTACAAATGAGCTTATTTACAAAACAGAAATTGAGTCACAGATGTAGAGAACAAACCTCCCGTAACCAAGTCGGGGATGGCGGTGGGGGAGGGGTAAGCGAGGAGGTTGGGATCGACAGAGACACTGCTGCCTGTAACGTGGATGACTAGTAAGGACCTGCAGCAAAGGCACGTCCACTCAGCCCTCTGTAATGACCTAAATGGGAAAAGACTCTAAGAAAGAATGGTTATATGCATTTGTGTAACTGAATCACTGTGTTGTGCATCTGCACACAACATCAGAAACCAACGACACTCCAATAAAAGTTTTTTAAAAACCCACTCAAGAAGACAAAAAAGAAAAAAGATAGGAGGTCACATTATCTCCTCCATTTTCCTGTGTGGGCCCCTATATGAGAGATCTTTTAAAATTCAGGAATTTCCCTTTAAAAAAAATCCTATTGAAAGGTGTATTATGTTTCAGACTACTCATTAGGAGTAAGCCTCCTCGTAGGAAGGCAAACACACTTGAAGCCCGGTTTGAAGACGTAAAGAAAGGTCGCAGTTGGCTTCAATCACTCATTTGCCTCCAGAGCAGGGACTGAGCGAAGGTGGCCGATGTGAAGGACAGAGAGTGGACTATACCGGAATGCTGCAAGCCGTGGAGGGCACATCTTTATTTTAAAGTTTTATTTTAACTGGAGGATGATTACTTCACAATACTGTGCTGGTTCCTGCCACACACCAGACATGGATCAGCCACAGGTCTAGCGTGTACCCTCCTTCTCGAACCTCCCTTCCACCCCGTCCCCCCGTCCCCCCACATCCCACCCCGCTACGTGTCACAGAGCACCGGTTTGAGCTCCCTGCATTACACAGCAAATTCCCACTGGCTGTCTACTTGGCATCTGGTATCACATGCGTTTCAACGCTACGCTCTCAGACCACCCCATGGCTTCTTCCTTGAGTCTTAGGGAGGCTAGTTGTTCTCTCTTCTTCCCCCACTGTGTTCCCCAGTCTGTTCTCTATGTCTGTGTCTTCTTTGTTGCCCTGCAAATAGGATCATCAGTACTATCTTTCTAGATTCCATATATATGCATTCATATACAATATTTGTTTCTCTCTTTCTCACTTACTTCATTCAGTATGATAGCTTCTAGGTTCATCCATCTCATTAGAACCGACTCAAATGTGTTCCTTTTTTATAGCTGCGTAATATCCCATCACGTATATGTACCACAGCTTCTTTATTCATTCATCTGTTGATGGATATCTAGGTTGCTTCCATGTCCTAGCTATTGAGGGCACATCTTTTCTAACAGGACCTCTGTACATTGAGTAAAACGCAGCTTCCTCAAATAGAATATTTCTGTGGCAGCAACCAGCCCTGTGTAGCACATAAGACTTTATGCTTAAATTCAGTCCTGGCACAAAAGCTCCTATGGGTCCCAGACTGAGGGCATCCCTGAGACGTGGGCCTTTCTGTTTTAAAGAGGAAGTCCCAGCCAAACTGGGGTAAGCCTGCTACCCTAACGCTCACTGTCGGTGCTCCTGGTGAAATGTGGGTGTGAACGAGGTGATGGAATGTCCCAGGCCCAGGGGACCAGTGGCTCCCCAGGGAGAGCCTGGATGTGGGAGGGGCTGGCTTCCACAGGAAGTCCTTGGAGGCCAGCCTCAGCTCCCAGATGGTATGCAGCCTGAAGTGCTATGATCAGTAGACAACTCAGCCTTCGGCAATGGCAGGGTGCCAGTTATGCCTGTGTGGGGTGAGGCCCGTGCCACAGAGGGGACGTGTTTACACGTGTAGGTCAGAATCCTCTCGTAGGGCTATTTTGTACAATTTCAACTGCTTTCTGTACTAATTACAAACATATTTCTTTTTAAAGAAAGACTGTATAAAGTATGGACTGCTGTTATTGCTTCATTGATAGCTTAAGCAAAACACAGTTGATTTACACTGTTGTGTAAATTTCTGCTGTGGTGTGGTGGTGGTGTGGTCGCTCAGTCGTGTCCAGCTCTTGCGACCCCATGGACTGTAGCCCTCCAGACTTCTCTGTCTATGGCATTTCCCAGGCAAGAATACTGGAGTGGGTTGCCATTTCCTCCTCCAGGGCATCTTCCCAATCCAAGGACTGAACCTGCATCTCCTGCATTGCGGGCGATCCCTCACATCGCAAGCAGATTCTTTACTGTTGAGCCACCAGGAAAGCCCAATTTCTGCTGTTCAGCAAAGTGATTCAGTTCTACACATGCATGCATTCTTTTTAAAATATCCTTCTCCGTTTGGGTTTATCACTGGGTATTGAATACAGTTCTCTGTGGCACGCAGTAGGACCTTCTCGTCCCTCCATTCTACACTTAAAGCTTCTATCTGCTAACCCCACCTACTCCCCATATGCCTCCCTCAACCCCGTTCCCCTTGGCAGCCACTAGTCTGTTCTCTGCAAACATATCGCTTTTTAAAGCACAGAGTATAGAGACACTAAAAACTGCCCTGCCTGCTAACAGTGAACAGTGTTTTCACCGCAGGGCTGAGATGCAGAGAAGTTGGAGGCTGTTTCAAGTGACGTCTCCCCAGGGCTGGGCGTTCATAAAGTAGTCCCTCTAAGATTGGAAAAAAGTGCGCTTTGATTTCTCATCTGACACCAGGTCCACATCTCCTTCAACAACTTTTCCCACTTCCTGAAGATGGCACCCCACTGCCCCAAGTGGTACAGACTGTGAGACTGAATGAGGCCAGTCTGCCTCTCCAGGATGACCCCGACATTAGAAGAAAGGTGTGTCGGGCTTCGCAGTTGACGGGAGGGGCTCTGTTGTCAAGCTCGGGTGGGGACCTCACTGTGGGGCTTTGTTAGCTGTGGGTGACCTGGGGCCAGGGTCTGACTCTGTTCAGGCTGCGACACAAGCCACAGGCTAGGTGGCTTATAAGCAACAGAAACGTACTGCGCACAGTTCTGGAGGCGGGAAGTCTGAGACCAAGTGCTAACAGGGGCTGGGCTCCAGCGGAGGCCCCCTGCCCGGCTGCAGACTGCAGCATCTCACTGTGTCCTCACGGGATGGAATGGGGTTTGGGAGCTGTCTGGGGTCTCTTCTATAAGAGCACTAATCCCAATCACAAGGACCCCACCCTTTTGACCTAATCTCCTCTTAAAAACCCCACCTCATAATACCATCACCTTGGGGGTTAGAATTTCAACTCATGAATTTTCGGGATTACAAATGTTCAGATTACGATAGCCACCTACACCCTACAAAGCTGGGCTGAGGTTTTATTAGGTAACATATGGCCTGGCATATAGTACATTTTGAATAAATACTTCCTTTCTCCCTAATTCCCAAATCAATATTCGAGGATAAACTTCTAGGTTTACACTCTCATCATAAGAAGAAAAGATTGACTACTGCATTTATTATCTTCAATTCTTACAGATTCTTGTAGAAGAACAAATGAGCAATGCTTTATTTGCAATTTTAGGACAAATTAAGGCCACAGCCTTCTGAATGATTTAAGATCAATAAATATCATTTCAAACTACTTTCTCAATGACCAATGGTCCTGCCTCAGTCAAGGATCTGCCATCATTTTATTTAACAAAGCTGCAAAATACAACAACTAGCAATAAATAGTTTGGAAAGTTAAACAATATTAGGGTACAAAGTCAATGTTATCTCCATGATTACTAGCAAAACTACTTAGCTTTCTGACTATTAAACTACTCCCAAATCTTACTTTACAAACAGTACTGAAGACTTATTAAAATTGTACTGCCTGCTGTGATTTTAGAGTTCAAGTAAAATTACCATGTTATTTGAAATCTAGACTTAACAGGCTCAACTAAGAGCTTCTTGGTCTCTCTGGAGCTTGTCCAGCTTTCAGAGTTTGAAGGGAAGGTACATTTGTTTGTCATTAAGTACGTTAAGTTCATAACACTGAGGAAAGGAGTTTTATAAACTCTTCATATCAAATTGACATAATTCTTGAAAATGCCTCATGGAATAGAAAACATGGATTTGTGATTGATAGGATTTCCTACTACGGTTGTTGTAATCTCTGTCTCCTAAAAAATACACATTTTTAAATGATCTAAAGTACAGACAGATAGGAGATGTAGATGTACTATACTGGAGAGACCATCAAAATGTGTATTCCATGAAGCTGATGCTTTAAAAGAAGAAAGGCAAACTGAATTTAAATATTGTCTATAAAAGTCACTATTAATATCATGAGACTGGTTTAATCAGTTAAAAGTAACAAAAAATCAATTTACTACAATTTCATATGAAAATGAATTTGATGCTTTTAGGGTTGAATTTTTTAATCTAAAGTATTAAAGTAAACATAAAAACCTTATGGTAAGAAAGACTGTAGGCAATAAAACAGTCGGGATAATTTTTTTAAATGTCTTATATTATGTTAATTAAGTTTATATTATTTTAAGGAAAGAAATGTTAAACACACAGTTATCTGATTCTTTTCACACAGTCTATGGTGGTCTCTAACAGGCAGGGACAGGCTACAACTTGTGGGCCAAATCTGGCTACCAACTGCTCTGGTCAATAAAGCTTTATTGGAACACAGCTGTGGCCATTCATGCACACTGTCTGTGGGTTTGTTGGCTAGAGTTGAATAGTTGTAACAGAAACTGTATGGTGTTCTGTAAGCTGAAAACTGTTTTTAAATAAAATGAATGGTAAAATGGTTATTAAAAAAAATCCTTAAGTACACTAATTTCAAAGTCTCAGTTAATATAGTATTTAAACATATTTTCCTTAGGATTTCCTTTGAACTGCTAAAAGGCAACAGAAAGTACATCTTCTGAATCAGATATTTAAAATGTTTCTGATGAAGTTATTAAAATTGAAGTTCAGAAATATTAGTATTTACAGGTAAACAACTTACACTGGTAAATCCTTCTGTTAAGAAGTAAAAATGTTCCTTAAACGAGACTGAGCTGTAGGGGGGGCTTGTAACTATGATTAGCTGAAGCAGGAGTTTCCAACAGGCCTTGTCAGCACAAAGAAACCTGAATATTAATAAGCACAGCAGTGTGGTTTTCAAGCCACACTGCACACAAGTTTCCTCTGCCTCCTCTAGCTGCAAACTTAAAAAAGCCTGAAGGTCAAAGCCAGACAGACAAACCTTGTCACTGACTGTGCTGACCGTGACTGATACGAGTGGAGTTTACTTCTTCCGCTAAAACCATGGAGGAAAAACAAACTCCAAACCAAGGACAATCACTGTAACCATCTTACGAGGAAAAAGAAGAGAGAAATAAAGCCAAAAGTGGTTTAACCCAACGATCAGCCCACACCTCAATTTCACTAGGAGCCTATTTTTGGAGTCACATATCCAAATTGCTGCATCCAGAAGGTGGTAACAGAAAAGATGTCCATGTGAAAGTGACATCTAGCCAATACGCGAAACCAGAGTGACCTGAAACAACCATAAAATCGTCAGGCCACTGACAGCCGGGGAACCTCCACAGCTAGCAACTCAACTGCAAATGGCCCTCCCAGGTTTGAGATGAACAAAATACACTTGAACCTGTAATTGAATTAGACAAGCCTCGCTGCACGGAGCGCTCTGTCGGTCACCAGGATACAAAGCAAACGCTGGGTTATCAGAAGTGCATTTATCAGCCACAGTGATTTATTGAGTGCTTTAATAATACAAGTGTACATCAACTGATCCACAGTCAAAAGTGGCAGGTCCCTAAGAAATTTACAAGCACTTGAAGTAAATCAAAATACATATTATTTTGTTCAATCCGGCAGCCTTCGGTGTGGGAGAAGTAAATCAAAATACATATTATTTTGTTCAATCAGGCAGCCTTCGGTGTGGGAACAGAAGGCTAGTGATAAACAGAGTCTTCAGTAATGCACAGTGATTCTGATTGAAGCGTTTGTACAAAATCTGGTTCCCAGTAGCATGCACCCACTGATAAAGACTTCAGTACAAAAAAATTAACCCGAAGCGCTACATGGAAGTAGAAACGAGATAGAATTCTGAATTCGTGTCTTCCCGAAGATCACAGAAAAGGAAGGATCAAAAGAAAATGGACAATAAGGAACAAAACCACACAGGAATACGAAGCTTGGTAAGAAAGCTCTTATTATTACAGATCCGACATTGTTCGCACTGAAAACCAAAGTTCCCATCCACGTGGAGGGGGAGGGCTTAAAAAAAAAAAAAAAAGACCAGATCTTCCCAGTTCGTGGGAGTTAAGAAGGGAATAAAACGGGAAGGGTGTGAGCCAAGATCGGGAGCGGGGCTGGACGGCGCTCCCCCGCGAGAGGCTGCAGGGCGCACGGCGGCGCCGCGCTGAGCTGCCGCGGAGCTACGTGGCGTACCGCTTGGTCCACTGCCGGGCCATCCGGTCGTGCTCCGCCCTGTTGGTCATGTACTGTGTGGCGATGCTGCCGACCAGCGGGTCAGCTGCAAAGGAAGCAGAAGCAGGTCAGTCGGGCCAGCGCTCGGCGCCCCGGGGCCGGGGACGCGGGGCCCGGGGCGCGGGCGGAAAGGCCGGAGGCCGCGTCCTGCCCGGAGCAGGGCCGCCCGCCCGGGACGCATCGCGCAGCAGCCCCGCCGCCTCGCCACGGTCCCGACGAGGCTCCCCGGCCCCCCGCAGGCAGACACCGGCCGCCGTCCCCGCTGGGTTTCAGGGGGCGTTCCCTTCCCCGAGAAGACGCAGTGCGGGGAGCCTGGTCTCCACCCTGGTCACTGCTCGGGGGGCGGCAGCAAGTTCGTGAGCGGGTGACACAGCGCCTCTGTATTTGGGGATTACCAAGCAGAGTGTGTGTGTGTGTGTGTGTGTGTGTGTGTGTGTGAGATTTGCCCAGCTGCGTCCGGCACTTTGCGATCCTATGAACTGTAGCCCACCAGACTCCTCTCCTCAGTCTGTGAAATTCTGTAGGCAAGAACACTGGAGTGGGTTGCCATGCCCGTCTCCAGGGAATCTTCCTGAGCCAGGGATCGAACCTGCGTCTCCTGCGTCTCCTGCATGGGCAGGAGCCGCCTGAGCCAATAGGGAAGCTCTGTCAAAGTCATCGAGCTCTCTGTTACAAAAGTAGCAATGGACGTTACTCACAGTTAACACTCACTGACTTGACCATGTCCTCAAACTTGGACACACTGGAGCTGCCACGGGAGGAAACTCAGCCTAAGGAGGGCGGCGCCAGGCCTGGAGCTGGAGCCCCCCTCTCCTTGCAGGCTCCCGGGACCCTCCTCCACCCAGACAGGATCCAGGGTTAATGAAGACCATTCAGAGCAACTAAAAAAATGTCCTTTAGGTTTCTGGAGACCCCAGAAGGCACTGGTTTCCCTCCATGTTTTAATTTCCCTTTGAGTTTTAGTTCCAGTATTTTTGGGGTTGAGAATTTGTATGTATGAGAGCACGTGCATAAGAAAGAACCAAAAGAGAAAAGGGGGGAAAAATGAGCAAAAGTTGGTAATAAATACGAAGGAAAAAAATAAAAGCAAAGAAGATGGCAGTGTGCCTGCAGTCTAATACCACCTCGTAACTTTAGGAAAATCCGGAGTAAGACTTTCAGTGTCACAGCTTCTCAATAATCAGAGTGTAACGAAAGCACCACCTTTTCAGGGTCTGCAGAGGCTGACGACAACAGCCTCTGCAAGTCCTCTCAACAAACCCCTGCTGTTTCAAAAATTCTGTCACAGTTCTAACATCACTAACCCACCATTTTTAGGGGGCTGTTTTTTCCTTGGGGCCTCACCTACTGAGTTGTGGGGTGTTAGTTCCCAACCAGGGACTGAACCCCTGTCTCCTGCAACGGAAGCACATTCCTAAACACTGGACCGCCAGGGAAGTCCCAAGGCTTGCTTAAGCTTTCACGAACTTCCCTTACATTTTCTCGGATTTGCGCTAAGCTTGTTAAAGTTATTCCAGCCAGTTTCCAGAGACCAGTTTCTTAACTCACTCGTATCACAAACCGTTAACAGGTGGCCAGTCACAGGTCTGTTACGAATGTCCGCCTCTCCGCCTGCTCTTTGTGACTCTTGACTTTCACCTGCCCAAAGGGGGAAACTCGTCACCTCAACTAGCCCAGCCAGGGTTCAAGATGATCTAGACCAGCAGTACCAAATGGAGACACAGAATATCTGGGATTGGCAAGATATCTTCTTGAAAAATGCTGTCTTTCAGTTCAGACTAAAGTAATGACTTTATTAGAGTCTAAAAAGGGCCAAAGGGAGGTCCGAGTCCCATTTCTGTACCTTTGAAACAAATCATCTAGTTCCAGTTTCTGGAAGGCAAAGAACTTGGGCACTCTGGACAGAGCTCAGGTCTACATCGTCACGCCGGCTATTTGGTTAAATGCACCCAATGTGAGAGACATGTGCTAAAGAGCCATCTGAGCTTCCTAACTTAACCAGTCAAGGTAAAGGACTGGCATAAGTCAGAAGAAGGAGCAGTGATATGAATGTTCTATGCAAATGTACCCTCATGGAGGGTGGGCTAAACCGGAACAAGAGTCGGCTGTTCCACCACCTAGGGAGAGGGAGACAGGTGAAGGACGAGGAACGGGAAACCCAGCGGTGGGGAGAAGCATTCAGATCATTTCAGCAGGGGCAGAGGAGGAAGAAACTCAGAGGTGAGTTAGCGTGCTGAGGAAACTCACACGTACTGTGCAGCCTTCTTTTTGTATGCTTAAATAATAAGTAGTAAATTCCTTTCAGATTTCCTCTCACCTTTTCAAGCTCAGTTTTAAAAAGAGAAATATTTTGCCATCTGCAAAATTATACATGCTAAATATAAAAATAATAATTTACAAAGCCGCCTCACACAATACATAAGACAGAAAGTTAAGTGAAAACTGGCTGCAAATTCACTGAAACACTGTTAGCACTTTGACTTACATCTTTCCAGACTTCTCTTTAAACATACAAGAAAGAAAAAAAAAAAAGGTCTGCTTTTGCAACCTTTAAAAAAACTCATTATATGGTGAATAACTTTCTGTATCAGGAATTACATCCTACCTCATCATTTTTATTTTTTTAAATTCAAGTGAAACTTACATGTCAATATTACAATATTAGGTTCAGGTGTACAACATAGTAATTTAATATTTTTATAATTATACTCCATACAAAGTTATTATATTCCCTGTGCATCATCTTATTTTTATTTAATATTAAAAGGCAGTGACTAATTAACTCCTTTATTTTGGGCTTCCCAGGGTCTTCTCTGCTATGTGTGGACTTGCTCCAGTTGCAGGGAGCAGCTGTGTGTAGGCTTCACACGGCGGTGGCGCCTCTTGTTGCCGAGCACAGGGTTTAGCTCTGGGCTCAGTAGTTGCGGCCCCCGGGCTCAAGAGCACAGTCTCAGGGGTTGTGGTGCACGGGCTTAGTTGCTCAGCAGCACGTAGAATCCTCCCAGACCAGGGATCGAACCCGAGTGTCTCCTCTACTGGCAGGCTGATTCTTAACAATTGAGCCACCAGGGAAGTTTCCACAACATTTAAAATATTAATCTGAATTAATAATCAATTTCCTATTTAGAGGTATTTGGGTTCTTTCCACTTTTATTTTTTTGCTTAATAAACAATGCTGTGAAGAATATTATTGTGTGTGCATCTTTGTAAATTTATGCACATCTTAAAAGTATTAATGAAGGAATAAAAGTATAAAATGAAATTTTAAAATCATGTTATCAAATAGTTCAATGCTAAAATGTTTTGCTGAATAGAAGACAGTTAAGACTACAAGTAACCAAATGAAACTAGGCAATAAATGTGCATCCAATGACTACTGCGGTGAATATGGAGGAATGAGATACTCCTTCTACAGTATATTTATAATCATGACCTGAAGGAAGGTTGACTCCCGCTGTTAAGGTTTCATATTTCATGGACAGAGCTACACCAGGGATGAAATAACAGTTTCCAAACATAAATCACTCAGCCTTATTTCTCTATCAATTCCTTTCTACAATAGAAGGAAAATTTCCCCATCATTTTGGCTTCGACATTGTTACTGCTTTCCCAAGTCTCTATCAGTCTCTGAGATGATCACCTGTCAGCCTTCCTCTTTACTAAAGGGAAACCACACAGTTCATCCACGAATGAGTAAAGTGAAACTTAAGTCTCCTGCACTGTCTGCTCTTTCATTCACTATTTGTCTGAATCTGAGACGAGGAGCTTGTTCACGCTTGGCTCCGCTCACAGCACGGGGGAGGTGGTGCTAAGCGCCTGATTCTCCTAGCTGGCAGTGTGGTGTGTATGCGCGGGTCCCGGGCAGGATTCACGGTGTGCTCAACGGCAAAGAACAGGGCGGGAGCAGGGAACACGTATCCGCCATCCACCGGATCCCTAAAGCGCGCACCCCGCCTGTGTATAAAACTCTGCCACCCCCTTTTTTAGCTGGCACAATGGAAGCAATGAAACAGTAGCCGAGCGAGGCTTACGCCAGCAGATCCCTCGCGATGGGCCTCCTGTTCGCTTCCCCTCCCGGGCTCACCTCCGCGTCCCCGCAGGCCCAGGCGCAGAGGCGGCGCAGCGGAAGCCGGGCCGAGCGGCACGCGCGGTCCTGCCGACGGCGTCCTGCGGCTGAGCGCGCCGGCCAGCCCCTTTCTGCGGACAGCGGGACGCGCTCCTGCGCTTCCGGAGGGGGAAGGCTCGGGGGGCCCCCGGGACCCTGTCTGAAGGCGCCCCTCTGCGAGGAGGCGCGGACACCGGGAGGCTTCACAGCCCGTCCCGGAGGGCAGGGGGACGGGGTGCAGGCTAGAGGAGGCGGCCGCCCGCTGGCTCGGCGGGCTGCACCCGCTTACCAACTCGGGGGACGCGGCGTGACTCCCGGTCTGGGAAGGTCCAGCATGCCCGAACAACGAAGCTCGTGGGCCACACCACCCGGTCCGAGCTCCGGAGCCGCAGCCGGAACCGCCGGGCCCGCGAGCTGCAACTGCTGAAGCCCACGCACCCAGGGCCCGTGGGCCATAGCCGGGAGACCACCGAGCGAGAATCCCGCGCAGCACGACCACAGCCACCTCCACTCGCCGCAGCTAGAGAAATCCCGCAACAGCCGTGAAGACCAGCACAACCAAAAATAAACTTGTACCCGTGTGGAAGCAGCTGAAGGTTAGGAGCGGAGGTCAGGAGGGCAGCCTAGCTGCAGAGGGGTTCTGCCGAAAAGGCCCAAAGTCATTCTCTCCTGGATGGTCGGTGGTATAGGAGAAACCGTGGGAAAAAATATTTTGACTTCCTTTTCTTAAGAACACATGTATATCCTTAAAGAAACACAAACAAAAGCAGCCCAGGATAAGGGACAATGGGGTGGGCTCTGGGTCGAGGCTGCCTGCCTCTGTATCTGGGTTCCACCCATAAGGGCACCAGGTCAGATAAGGGACTTGGTGCCTTGGTTTCCTCAACTGCAAAATGAAGGCAATGGCAGGACCTGCCCCACAGCTGTTATAAGAAGGCGGTGGACTGAATTATTGTCATGCATGTACAAAATTTCTGCTGTTGTTTTCAAAATGCAGACAACAAATGAATGTTCGTGTGTATCTTTAAAAAAATACATAGGATTATCTTCTTGAAGATATTCTCTTCAGATAAAATCCAAAGTCCTTAGCATGTAATTATTGTTGTTTTACTAAGTTGTGTTCAACTCCCTTGTGACCCCACGGATTATAGCCCACCAGGTTCCTCTGTCCATGGGATTTCATGTAATTATTAGAGAAATGCTAATCAAAACTACAGTGAGGTACCACCTCACGCCAGCCAGAATAGCCATTTAAAAAATCTACAACAATAAATGCTGGAGTGGTCCAGTGGTTAGAACTCAATGCTTTCACTGCCCATGGGTCTGGGTTCAATCCCTGGTGGGAGAACTAAGATCCCACATTCAATACAGTGCGGTGTGGCAAAAAATGAATGTGCTGGAGAGGGAGTGGAGAAAAGGAAGCCCTCCTACATTGCTGGTGGGAATGTAAATGGTGCAGTCAGGATGGAGAACAGTGCGGAGGTTCCTCAAAAAACTAAAAATAGAGCTGCCACGTGATCCAGCAGCCTCACTCCTGCGAATCTGTCTGGACAATACTATAATTCAGAAAGATCCATGCACCCAATGTTTATAGCAGCAGTACTCAGAAAACTCAAGACATGGAAACAACCTAGATTTTCACCAAATAAAGAAGATGTGGTACATATATATGGTGGCATGCTACTTAGTCATACAAAAGAATGAAATTTCGCAATCTGCAGCAACATGATGGGCATGGATGGGATTCTGTTTAGTGAAATGAGTCAGAGAAAGACAAATGCTGTGTGATATCCCTTACACATGGAATCTGAAGTATGACACAAGTAAACTTAATGACACAACAGACTCACAGACATCGAGAACAGACCTATGGTTGCCGGGGGGGGGGGAGGGGGGGGGTGGGAGGCTGGGGTCAGCAGATGCAAAGTCCTGCAGAGAGAATGGACACAGAACAAGGTCCTCTGTGCAGCACAGGCAGCTATATTCCATGTCCTGTGCTAAACCACAAAGGAAAAGAACATGAGAAAGAATGTGCACGTGCAACCGAGTCACTCTGCTATACCGCAGACATTAACAGAACATTGCAATAAAACAAATTAAACAAAAACCAAACCAAAACCGGCAAGGTCCTTAGCACGGCTCCTGAGAACATCGTGATCTAGACCTAATCTTGCCGGCCTCCCCATCCCATGCTTTAAACTGGAATCAGCAGACTCACAGCTTCTCCAATAAGCCCTGCTCGCTCACGGCTCTCTTGCACCTTTGATTCTCTGACTTCCTCTGCCTGGAGGGCTTCTATGAACTTCTCAAATTTTAGCTCAGACAGAGCCTCCTCAGGGATGTGTCTAGGGGCTTTGTCACAGGCTTCTGTGCCCCATTTCTGTTTTGTCCATTCACCTCTATCACCGCACTGAGAATATACCTTTAGCAAAGATCCACAATTCCCACTGGAGGGCAGCCCACACATTTGCTCCAGACAACTGTCACTGCTGCAGCCCTACTGTGTGCCAGGTCCTAGAGAGGTATGCTAAGCAAGGTGCTGCCCTCATGGGACTCTGCCCCGTTCCTCAGTAGCTGCTTCCCGCTTGTTAACAGTTTCTGCGAGCATGTATGAACGGATAGAAGACAAGGAAGGAACACACAAAAATAACACAAAATAACAGCCAGAAAGAGCAGTCCCTCCGTGAGGCAGGTGTCCCCTCTGTCACACCAGCATTATATGCTGATTCATCCCTGAACGTCCTCCACACACGATTGGCAAGTCAGGAAAGGGGCCCTGGAGGAGAGTCCAGCAGCTTTCCTTTCATTTTTCTCCTGCCTGTTTTGGTTTTAATATGTAGCATTTATCTTCCCTGGACGGGGTCTTCACCGCTGCTCGGGGCTGTCTCCAGTTGCGACGAGCAGGGGCTGCCCCTCGCGGCCGTGTGCAGGCTCCCGAGCACAGACTCAGCATGTGTGGTGCCCGGGCTTAGCTGCTCTGAGGCAGGTGGAATCTTCCCGGATGAGGGGTCGAACCCGTGTCCCCTGCACTGGCAGATGCATTCTTTACCACTGAGCCACCAGGGAAGCCCTGGGTGTTGTATTTTTAAACTTTATTATTGAAATTTGTGGTTTGCGCTTTGCCATTTCTTGGATTCTTGCAGGCTACAAACTGCTGCTCCTCCAGCTGTTCCACAATCCCCATGATGAACATTTATTCCTTTAGCTACTACTCACCAAGTCACTGGGGCCTTTCTGTAGGTCTGCATTACAATGAGGACTAGCTCATTTTTGTGTCTTTCAGGGGACTTCTGTTCCATGGTTTGGTCTAGCCTGGATTTATTTAAGTCTTTTATAAAATTAAAAAGTAACTGATGCTCATTTTAATCAATTCAAGTAATAAAGACACATGCATGATGTAAAGGATACAATTTTCTTTCCTTCAGTTCCCCTCCATCTCTTTCCTATCTCAAGGTGACCACTGTTAACGGTTAGATGCTCATTGCTCTGGACTTTTTTCTTTACTTATATTTAAACCCAGTGGGAATCATACGGTTCTGCAGCTTGCATTTCCCTCTGGGCCAATATACAAGTTGTGTTTCTGCCATAGTACAAATAGATTGAGCTGATTATTTTTAGTAACTGCAGGGTATTCCTTGCATAGTTATTCAGCATTTATTTTTTTATCCTCTCCTGATGCACACTGAGACTAGATTTGGTTTATTGCTATCAGGACTTTTACCATCTTGTATACATTTTTTGAGCACATGTTAGAGTCATTTTGGAGGGTAGATTCTTTTAGGTGACAGCACTGGACCAGAGAGTACAGATTTTAAACTTTTGGTGAATACTGCCAAAAGGTCCTTCAAAAGGATGTACAGTTTACTCTGTTTCTGGATATTCTGACCAACACTGCATTACCGATCTTTTTTTTTTTTGTCAAGGTAACAAAAATTCCGTCATTGTTGTACCTTGATCTAACTTGGTATCTGCTGAGGTTTTAATGTGTTCTTGTGTTTGTTCACCATTTGCATTTCTGCTTCTGTAATGTGCTTGTTCATGTTTTTTGTCCATTTTTTCTTTACTGATATGAAGGCATATTTTATATATTATAAATATTAAGCATGCACTTAAGGTCAGCTTTGGCTTCAGTATTCAAAAGTCAAAACTGCTTTAGTGTTTGAAAGATTGAACCAACAAATGCCTTTTTGATGTTATTTTGAGATTTGCTGAACTTATGGAGATCAAAGATCAGGTTATCATCATACTTAGTAAACAAAACCATCATTTGGGCTTATTGCTAATATCTGACTGCTGGTGGTTAGAATACTGGTAAGTATGATGAATGTAACTTGGGACTGAAAATCTCTTTCCGTCAAAGACAAACCATGTGACTTAAGGAAAAGGTCTGGAATTATCTTCACATGCCCTCAGTACAAATGTTCACAGTGAGATGGATGAGCAGCGATCACACGGCAAAGTCTCCTGGCTCAGAAGAGGCCGCACGATTATGGCGCCCTGCCGACCCCGACACCGAGGGGAAACGGCTCGGCAACAGCCCGCGGCTGCCGGCAGAGGAAGCTGTGTGTCCGGGCACTGCGGGAAGCAGGGAGTGAAGGCAAGTAATTAGGAATAAAAGTGTGAGGGCAAAAAGCTGTGGGCGTCTCACATATTCAGGGGACACTGGCTTTAAGCATGCTGCACACCGTTTCGGTTTGTGGGGGGACTTCAAAGCCTGCACGGTGATCACCGTCAGCCACATCTTCAGGTTGCCTTTGTGTTACCATTAGGGAAAAAGGAAAGCTTATTGACCTGATAGCGAAGTCCCCACCAACAGAGAGAAAAAGAAATCCATGCTTTTCATCAGGTGAGAACATCGCAGTCTTGTGCACATGCAGCTGGCAGTGCTGAGAGATGACAGCGTTATGACAAACTTCAAAAACATATCTAATTTTTGATGAATCTTTTTAAAAAATTTTCTTTTGGCCATGTCATGAGGCTTGTGGGATCGTAGTTCCTTGACACGGGCCTCCAGCAGTGGAAGCTCCAGGTCTTAACCATCCAACCACTGGGAAATCCCCTCCAATTTTCAATAATAATACTGTAAGATTACTTAGATTCTTCACATCATTTTATGGGGGGAACATTCACCCTTGGCTTAAGCTGTTCATTGATTTTTAACGTGGGTTATTTAGCATTCAGCCAAAGTAAGTTCAGTGCACCTCTAAGGGAGATGCAGTTTATCTGCTAATATGTGAGGGATATATTTTCTCCAAATCATCTGTCTTTTAACCCAGTGGACAGTGGCTCTTGTCAGCACAAGTTTAAAGTTTTTCAGTACTTAAATAAGTCAATCTTTAATACTTTTTAGTGTGATATCACGAGTACTGACAGGTTTTCTCCACTCACTCCAGTATTCTATAAATATTCTCCCGTATTCACAGGTGGTAGCTGTTTGTGCAACGCTGGTTTTATCACATACATGATTCCCATAAGTGTCTGGTCCTGCTTCTGTGCTCCATATTCCTTCATGCAATTAATCTGCCTCTTGCTTTATTTACTCCTGTTTTTCTTGTTATACTTTAATAGTATGCTTGATACCTGGCAGGATAACTTCCCAGCCTTCCTCATTTCTTTCCTTCACTTGAGTTTCAATTGGAGAACTATAATCTCGAGGTTAAGACTTGGAGCAATTAAAGCTATTTCCCCCGGGGATACAGGAATTTTCAGGTCTCTTTGAGGAATGTTATCAAGATTTAGGACTATCTGAATTCCTCAGGGTCTACTAATTAAGCATCAAGTGAGTAGGGCAAAGTTAAAGTTTTCATACTTTAGAATGTGGGAAAACCAGACTATGAATTACAGGTCTAGCTCAGACCAGAAGGTTGTTAAGTTCCTTGGAAGATTATATATATATACACACACATTTATGAACATACATATATTTGTTGCTGCTGTTTACTCGCCAAGTCATGTCCAACTCTTTGTGACCGGTGGGTTGTAGCCCGCCAGGCTCCTCTGTCCATGGGATTTCCCAGGCAAGAACAGTGGAGTGGGCTGCTAGTCCCTTCTCCAGAGGATCTTCCCGACCCAGGCATTGAGCTTGCATCTCTTGCACTGGCAGGCAGATCTGTTACCACGGAGCCACCAGGGAAGCATATCTATCTATCTACACATATGCATCTACAGGTATGTCTATATATCTGTATCGTGTGTGTGTGTGTCTGTGTGGGGGGGCAGGGCTCATAAAGTAATTTCGGGAGAAAATCATCATGGTTATGATTTGAGCCAAGTGGTGGCTGCGATCTAACTAGATTCAACTTTGAGAATGCCCCTCAAAGCACCATACAAGTCTAGCAAGACGTGTTATCACCCCAAAATTAACACCCAGCGATCCTAAGAGGATCCAAGGCCCCAGCTCCTACAGAGACACTGGTGTCGTCCCCAGGACGTGCTGAGGGAAGACGGGTGGACTCTGCGGGGCCCATAAGTCTACCAGACGGTGCGGGAGAGGAGGAGGGGGCCTGCAGGAGGAGGGGGCCTGCGGGAGGGGAGGAGGGGGCCTGCGGGAGGAGGAGGGGGCCTGCGGGAGGGGAGGAGGGGGCCTCGGGAGGAGGAGGGGGCCTGCGGGAGGGGAGAAGGAGGGGGCCTGCGGGAGGGGAGGAGGGGGCCTGCGGGAGGAGGAGGGGGTCTGCGGGCACACGCGCTAACCAGCCGGAGTGTGGTGCCAGCTGTGGAGGTCAGCACCCCTGTGTCCTCTCCTCCCACCACCAAACAAGGAGAAGAAGGCTTTTTCCTCTGAAGCTACTGCAATAGGGAAGAACAAATCTGACTCCACACTGTATCTGTTCTTTTTGTATTATTCTATTGCTTGTGTTTGAGTCAGGAATGTTGCGCAGAGCCTGAGGCAGAGCCCATTCTCAAGGCTCCGACCTTGAAGGAGAACACTTCCCTTCACACAGGGATAAAAGGCAACATTCATGACAGAGAATATCATCTGTCATGTGGGAGGTTTGTAGGGATGCGGGGACCTCACCGATGTGGACAGCCGCAGGAACCAAGGACTCTGATACCGAGAAGTCTGCAATGGTCAGCCCTGCCCCTCTGTCCAGGCCGGGGGCTGACGTCGGCTCACGCCCCCCGGAGCGCCGAGGTGGAGGTCTCCAGCATCCCTGCATCTGCTGGGGGGTGCCCCCAGGAGAGGGGCCCAGAGCCCAGAGCCTCTTTGGAGGATGCTTTGCGGGAGGGCGGTGGGATTCTGGAGCCGGCTGGTCAGCCAATTTTTGAACTTTTAGAAACTGAAATAGCCATTCTCAAAAATTAAATGATATAAAGTTACAATTAAATGACCTATAAGGGTAATCAATACTTAAAACTCATCATTTCTTAATTCTTTCATCGGTATCATTGACCCTCAGAGTGGTTTTTAGAAGTCCACTCTATCTGCTTGGCTTCGAAGCGCAGGGGGCGCTGCTGAGCGTCGCCGGATGAGGCGCGCGGCAAGGCCGACAAGCGAACTCCTGACGCCCTTCTTGGTTTGCCTTTGGTCTTAGTTCCTAACTTAAAATACCACCCAACACTCATGTTAGAACCGCTCTCTTTTGTCAGTTACAGCTGCAAAAATCAGGGACTCCCAGGTGGTACATTGGCAAAGAATTCACTTGCCAATGCAGGAGACGTAGGAGATGAGGCTTTGATTGATCCCGGGGTTGGGAAGATCCCCTGGAGAAGGAAATGGCAACCCACTCCAGTGTTCTTGCCTGGAGAATCCCAGGGACAGAGAAGCCCCAGCCCGCGGGTCGGTCGAGACTGAGAATGCACGCACGTTGTAAGAATCCCCGGAGGTCTTCGGCTACATGTCCTGGGGAAGGAGGTGGGAGGGGGGTTCAGGATGGGGGATACATGTAAATCCATGGCTGATTCATGTCAATCTATGGCAAAAACCACTACAATATTGTAAAGTAATTAGCCTCCAACTAATTAAAAAAAATGGAAAAATTAAAAAAAAATTACTGGACTTTTTACCATCTGCAAATTGCATTCACTTCAGACTAGTGACGTGTATAATAAACAGGCATGTACACAAGCCTGTGACATCACTCCACTTCTGCCCCCGACCGTTTGACAAAGTCCCCAGCGCCCGTGGGGAAGGGCTTGGCCGGGGAAGCTGGGCCAGGGCGGGCCTGTTTTCACGCCAGGTGCCTGGGAACTGAGATCTCCCACAACCCACCAGAAGCAGCATTTTGACACGCATCATCCGAAGGCGTGGACGGCAAGTGGCTGCTTGTCTCAGAAGCGTGGCCTGAGGTAAACAGACGTGTAACCACTCTCTATCTGCCCTACAGTCTAGGAGTCAGGCCTTGGGAGGGGAGAGAGGAGGTGTCAGAACCAGACCTGCTCCATCCTCACGGAGGGGAAACAGGATCAGATTTAAATCAGCAGGAGAGGAGACTTTAAAGATGGACCAGGCTGATCGTCTACTAACTGGAAGTGACCTGAATGCTGCTAAATACTGTTAAGGGATGGAAAAGCAAAATTCAACAAAATGTGGCTTAAGGCAGTGACTGCAGAAAATTAAAGCCATTCCACCCCTGAGCTGAGACGGCTCAGCCAATACTCCGCTATAACCTGAAGTATACTGTTGATAAAATGTTTTCCAATACATCAAGACCTGTTCTCTCAGGCCACACAGCAGTGCTGTGTACCCTAATCAATGTGTGTTTTGAAGTAGAAAGCATCTGTTAGCATAGGCCCATCCACAGAGCGGCACAGACGGTCCATCCCTACTGAGAAGCTATTGGATTGCAATTCCAGGCTTAGTTAAGCCATAATTCCTAATGAACTCTCAGAAAATATCCTTACAGTGCTGGACTTAAGACGTAAAGTAATTAGCCTCCAACTAATAAAAATAAATGGAAAAAAAAAAGAAAATGTTTTTGAAAAAAAAAAAAAGATGCCAGAGATTCATGTTACTTTCCCACCTCTGCAAAAAACCTGTGGCTGCAGCAAGTAGGAAGGAGTCCAAGATGCTGAGATGTCAAAGCTAAATTTTTTAAAAAGCAGCTTTACTGAGATGTAATTCACATACCATATAATCCAGCCATTTTATGTGTACACTTCAGTGGCTGTTAGTACATTCACAGAGGTACACAACCACAGCCATAATCCACTTTAGAATATTTTCATTTCCCAAAGATGTCTTTATATCCTGTACCTCTAAATCCTCCAGCCCGAGGGGTCCACCCCTCTTTCTGTCTCTACATATTTGCCTATCCTGGGCGTTTCATAAAAATGGAATCATCCAACATGTGGTCCTTTGCAACTGGCTTCTATCACAAAGCATGCATCAGGGTTCCATTCTTTTTTACTGCCAAATAATATTCCACGGTATGAATACACCATATTATATTTACCCATTCATTAGCTGATGGACACTGTGAATGGTCTTGCTGGGAACATTTGTGTACAGGTTTTGCATGGACCTGTTTTCATTTCTCTTGGATAAATACCCAGTGGTGGAATTACCTGGCCATATGGTAACTCTACACTTAACCACTAGCCAAACTGCCAAAATGTTGTCTGAAGAGGATTCACATGGCCACAGGCAATCTGTGAGGGGTCCAGTTCTCATCCTCACCAACAGCTGTTAGTATCTGAGGATGCTAGATTTTAAGGACAGACTAGCTTACACCCATTGGTGTCCAGTTTAAAAAAAAAAAAAATATATATATATATATATATATATATACACACACACACCATGTTCTCTACAAACATTTGTTCCTGCCAACTATGCAAAATAAATCCTCTCCAATTGAAGTGTTTTTATCATGGTTTGTGTCTACAAGGGACCAAAGGTTATCCCAATCCTGTCTTCCCTCTACTTCTAACTCTGATGGAAGTAAAAATGACAACAATACTCTTAAGGAGATGTATTTGTAACAGACACCTTTTCTTCAACATAAAAAAGTACTTTTTCATCCCACAGTCCTCAAATGTAGTCCGCCCACTAAAAACTGTACTCTACTGCATCAATTTCCCTCTCAAACCGTCTTTTCTGTCCGCACTGCTGTTCCGCACATAGAGCGGGACAGGAAATGGTTGGAGAGGGTGTGAATATGGCCCTGGACACATCACACGCATGGTGTGAATATGGCCCTGGACACATCACACGTGCCCAGCTTCCACCGCGTCGGGGAATCTGGGCTGGAGTCCACAGGCAGAAACAACCCTGCTCAGCGCCAAAGCTGGACTGGACCATCAGTGGTTTCAGTCGACTGGATGCCTCTGCCTGTCGCTGAGGGCTGGCCACGTGTAGCCAAGACAGCCTGGTGAGTCACGTGGACACTTCCACCCTGGGCAGTGCCTCTCCCTGGAGGTGTGGGCGGAGGTCTTGCTCCATCTCCTCCTCCCAACTCCCCCCTTTCCTTCGGGGTGGGCAGGGCCTCTTGCAGTCTTAGTCACAGAGACAGCAGACCGTCTGGGGGTCCTGACAATGACCGTTCAATACGTGTCTGTTTAATGAATGAGTTAATGAGCAATTCCACTGGTCAGGATGGAGGGATCTGATTTCTGGCAAGACAGCCTTCCTCCTTCCCACACTTGAACCTGAATGACTTTATCGTTATGGAATCAGCAGCTCTCCAAGTCACTCATGTGAATTAGTAAGCATCTGGGAAGCCCTGGTGTAAATCTTTTGTGATTTAATATTTAGCTATCTCTGCTTTCGGTCTAAAGCACACAGTATGATCAACTTCCTATAAATGACCTTTTGCTTGACTTTAAGATTCCCTGTTATCTCTTTATGAAGGTTTCAATTCTTATTTTTTAAAATTGAGGCATGGCTGAAACAGGAAAAGGAGTATGTCAGGCTGTATATTGTCACCCTGCTTATTTAACTTACATGCAGAGTACATCATGAGAAATGCTGGGCTGGAAGAAGCATAAGCTGGAATCAAGATTGCCAGGAGAAATATCAATAACCTCAGATATGCAGATGACACCACCCTTATGGCAGAAAGTGAAGACGAACTAAAAAGCCTCTTGATGAAAGTGAAAGAGGAGAGTGAAAAAGTTGGCTTAAAGCTCAACATTCAGAAAACTAAGATCATGGCATCTGGTCCCATCACTTCATGGGAAATAGATGGGGAAACAGTGGAAACTGTCAGACTTTTTTTGGGGGGTCTCCAAAACCACTGCAGATGGTGATTGCAGCCATGAAATTAAAAGACGCTTACTCCTTGGAAGGAAAGTTATGACCAACCTAGATAGCATATTAAAAAGGAGAGACATTACTTTGCCAGCAAAGGTTTTTCCAGTGGTCAAGTGTGGATGTGAGAGTTGGACTATGAAGAAAGCTGAGCGCAGAAGAATTGATGCTTTTGAACTGTGGTGCTGGAGAAGACTCTTGAGAGTCCCTTGGACTGCAAGGAGATCCGTCCAGTCCATCCTACAGGAGATCAGTCCTGGGTGTTCATTGGAAGGACTGATGCTGAAGCTGAAACTCCAATACTTTGGTCAGCTCATGCGAAGAGCTGACTCCTTGGAAAAGACCCTGATGCTGGGAGGGATTGGGGGCAGGAGGAGAAGGGGATGACAGAGGATGAGATGGCTGGATGGCATCACCGACTCAATGGACATGGGTTTGGGTGGACTCTGGCAGTTGGTGATGGACAGGGAGGCCTGGCCTGCTGCGATTCATGGGGTCGCAAAGAGTCGACATGACTGAGTGACTGAACTGAACTGATGTACATTACGTATGTTTTCAGTGTACAACATAGTGATTCACAATTTTTAAAGGTTATCCTACATTTATAATTATTATAAAGTATTGACTATATTCCCTGTGCTGTGTAACACACGTTGTAGCTGATTTTACATGCAGTTGCTTGTATCTTTTAATCTCCCAACTTGACCTTCCCTTCTTCCTTCTCCTCAGGGGTTCTCTGTACCTGTGAGTCTCTTTCTTTTTTTGTTACTTTCATTAATTTTTTGTATTTTTTTAAAGATTCCACATATATCATACACTATCTGTCTTTCTATGTCTTATTTCACTACATACAATACCCTCCAGGTCCATCCACGTTCTTGCAAATGCCAGGAGTTTCATCTTTTTTGTGTGTTCCACGTATCTCGAGTTATCCATTCATCTGCTGAAGGGTGCGTGGATAGATTCCGTGTCTCGACAACTACACAATGCTGCTGTGAACACTGGGTGCACTTATCTTTTGGAATTAGTGCCTTCATTTTCTTTGGACGTTTTCCTACGAGTGGAATTTCTGGGCCACATGATAGCTCTGTTTTAATTTTTTTGAGGAGCCTCCACACTGCGGCACCCGTTTACATTCCCACCATCGGAGCACAAAGGTTCCCTTTGCTCCACAGCCTCCCAAATCTAAATTATTTGTGTTTTTTTTGATGATGAGATAATATCTCATTGTGGTTTTGATTTGCATTTCTCTGATGATTACTGATGTTGAGCATCTTTTCATGTGTCTGTTGACCATCTACAGGTGTGTTCTTTGGAAGGCAGCTATGCTCACCCCTATACCACCAACGCTGCTCAGGTGTGCTCTTTGGAAAAATGTCTACTTAGGTCTTCCGCCCATTTTAAAAAAGAATTCTTGTTCGTTTTCTCTTCTCTTGAGTTCAGTGTGTATGTCCCCCAGACACAAATCCTCCAACAGAACCCAGTGTGGCCAGCGCCGCTGCGTGCACTTCTGAGCGGTGACCCTGTGTCACCCTGGGGTCCACACCCCGGGTCAGCACCACGTGCTCAGTCATGCCTCCTGAGCTCCTCCACACTTCACAGTCTTTCTTGAATTTTACAGGATGGCAAGGCTTTCATTCCACAGGATGTCTCTCAATCTGGGTTCATCCAATGTCTCCTTGTGACCAGACCCAGAGCATGTATTTTTTTGCAGAAATAGCATGGACGTGGCTTCTCTTGTCTGCATTCCACAGGGAGGTACCTAATGTCACTCTAGCCAACCCTTGGTCACCCGGTCAAATTGCCTTCCGCCAGGTTTCTCCACTCTAGAGTCACCACATTTATTTTTGTGACTGATAAATATTTTATAGCAAGCTATTCCAAACTAACCAATATCCTGTCCTTCAACAAGCCTCCACCCACCTGCTCTGGCGTTCATTAATAATTCCTGCCTCAAACAGCCACCATCCTGACAGCTGTTAAGTGAGGTCCTTCTATCTTCCTAATCCCCACTATTTATCATTTATTAGTTCTCCCGCTCATTTTTAATTGTTATTTTTTATACCAAGTTGTATGAGGTGTTTATTTTGGATATTAACCTCTTAAAGGACATATCATTTGCAAATATTTTCTCCCATTCAATAGACTGTCTTTCCACTTTGTTGATGGTTGCCTTCACTGTGCAAAAGTTCTTACATTTAATTAGGTCTGATTTATTTATTTGTGCATTTATTTCCTTTGCTTTAGAAGACAGACCCCCCCTAAAAATATTACTATATTACTATAATTTATCTCAAAGACTGTTCTGTCTTTTCTTTTAGGAGTTCTATGGTGTCCTGTTTTATATTTAGGTCTTTAACCAATTTTGAGCTTATTTTGTATATAGTGTTGAAAGAATGTTCTAATTCTTTTACATGCAACTGTCTAGTTTTCTGCATTGTATATTCTTGCATCCTTTGTTGTAGATTAATTGACCATAAGTGTGTGAGCTTATTTTCGGGCTCTCTATCCCATTCCATTGATCTGTGTGTCTGTTTTCGTGACAGTACCATTCTGTTTTGATTACAGTAGCTTTGTAATGTATTCTGAATTGGGATTCCCTGGAGGTTCAGACAGTAAAGAATCTACCTGCAATGCAGGAGACCTGGGCTCCATCTCTGGGTTGGGAAGATCCCCTGGAGGAGGGTATGGAAACCCACTCCAGGATTCTTGCCTGGAGAATCTCCATGGACAGAGGAGCCTGGTGGGCTACAGTCCACGCCTACTTCTGCTTCAGCCAAGTGGGCAGACTGACTTCCAGGATTCAAACTCTTACTGTATCCTTCTTATATAGGTAAAGAACCATGTCAAACAAATTCTAACATCATAGGTAGTAAATTGTGAATCTCGTTTTCCATTTTTCTACTAGCACAAAATGGGGGGTGGACGACAGGCAGATTGATCCCCTGGGGACCGTGAGCTGACTAAGTATATTCACTGATCTTGGAGTGGCGTCCTTCTTGCACACCAAGCCCGCGCTGGGCATTTGTGGGAGACCAGGCACAGCCAAGTGCACGCAGTCACCAGTGACGCTGGCGCAGTGGCGAGGAAACGCAGTCCTGGGGATTCTGATTCCCAGATGTCTGCTGGCCCGATCTCTTCCACCTCTTCATGGCCTCTGTCTTCTCCTACGTGGACCATCAAAATGCCCTCGAACACTCCCGTTTTCAGTCTTTCCTCTTCCAAATAAAGTAAGTTTTAGTCTGCAGAGACATAACCTGGTCCTAAAAGGCCCCTCTTTTCAAACCCTCTGTTTTCCACTGTCCGTTCTCCCCTGCCATGAGATTCCCCAGGGGCAAGGCCAACTTCGCATAAAGATGCTTTCTGGCCAATAACCTGCTTGATGTCCCAGATGTTTTTTGCCTATTAAATTATTTTTCTATGTCTTAATCATGTTTTGTCTTCAACAGGGGCTGCTCTGATGTCTGGCCCTCCCCTTTAGTTGGCAGGAGTCTCTGCTGGAGGAGCCTCCTGAGCAGTGACAGCTGACAACCACGGGCTGAGTCTACATTGTCGCTCTCGTCTTCCTTAGGGACACCCGTCTCTGAGGGTGAAGACAGCAGGTCTCATGAAGGGGGCTCTTAAAACACAGAGAGGAGGGAGGCAAACTAACTGCAGACACACCAAGCCCTCCAAAGCAATGCTGATTCAGGAGGATCATCTTCTCCATATGGGAGAGGGGCTCCGTATGCACATTGTGGGATTTTTCTGATCTGTATTTTAAACCCTCACAGAGTTAAGCCAACTTCTCTGGAGCCAGACGGCCCCTCTCGCCCCCCTGGGCAGAAAGCCCAGCCTTCTGCTTGTTGCTGCTTTCCTAAGCAGGCCCTGGGGGACCCCAAGCAAGCCTCGCTGCAGTGACCACTGTAACACGCTGAGCTTTCTCACCTCAGCACCGCTCAGGATGGTGGCCAGCTGTCCTCGCGGTGAGAAAATGCCAGACCTACTTTGGGACAAAGCCACGCAGCAGACTCTGCAGCTTGCTCACTCTTTGGGAGAGCGCGGCAACGCAGAACTGGGCCTCTCTCAGTTGTGGAGAAAAAGGAACCCTCTTACACTGCTGGCGGCTCCGTAAGCTGGTACACCCACTGTGGAGAACAGTGTGGAGTTTCCTCAAGAAGCTAAAAACAGAACTACCCTGAAAATCAAAGCATGAAACTGTTAGTCGCTCAGCCGTGTCTGACTCTTGGCGGCCCCATGGACTGCAGCCCATCAGGCTCCTCTGTCCACGGGATTGTCTAGCCAAGAATGCTGGAGTGGGGTGCCATTGCCTTCTCTAAGAACTGCGGTAGGATCCAGAAGTCCCACTTCTGGGCATATATCCAGACAAATCTAATCCAAAAGACGCACCCCTGTTCATAGCAGCACTACTCATAACAGCCAAGACAAGGAAACACCTAAGTGTCCATAGACAGGAGTGGATAAAGACGTGATCCATACATACAATGGAATACTACCCAGCCACAAGAAAGAGTGAAATAACGCCGTTTGCAGCAACATGGGTAGACTTAGAGATGATCATACCAAGTGAAATAAGGCAGAAAGAGAAGACAAACACCATATGATATTACTTACATGTAAATCTAAAACAGGACACAAATGAACCTGTCTACAAAACAGAAAAAGACTCACGCACGTGAAGAACAGACTGGTGGTCACCTGGGGCAGGGGGTTGGAGCAGGAGGGGGTGGGGGGCTGGGGTCAGCAGATGTGAGCCTTTATGCACAGATGGATAGATACGGTCCTACCGCACAGCACAGGAGCTACACTCAATATCCCGTGTTACACCATGATGGAAAGGAACATCAAACTTGTGTGTGTGTGTTCAGTCACTAAGTTGTGGCCGACTCTCTGCGACCCCATGGACTGCAGCACGCCAGGCCCTCCCGTCCTTCACTATCTCCTGGAACTTGCAGAAACTCATGCTCATTGGGTCCATGATGCTACCTAATTATCTCAGAGATCCTCTGTCACCCCCTTTGCCCTATGCCTTCAGCCTTTCCCAGCATCAGGGCGATGCGACCAGATGCCACGGTCTTAGTGTTTGAATGCTGAGCTTTACGCCAGCTTTTTCACTCTCCTCTTTCACCCTCGTCAAGAGGCTCTTTAGCTCCTCTTCCCCTTCTGCCACCAGAGTGGTGTCGTCTGCATGTCTGAGCTGCTGACATTTCTCCTGGCCATTTCCTGCGCTTCATCCAACCCAGCATTTCACACGGTGCGCTCTGCATGTAAGTTAGCAAACAGGGCGCAACATACGGCCTTGTCGGACTCCTTGCTTGAGTTCGAACCAGTCCATTGTTCCATGTGAGGATCTCATTATTGCTTCTTAACCTGCATACAGGTTTCTCAGGAGACAGGCAAGGTGGTCTGGTATTCCCACCTCTCCCTATCTATCTATCTATCTATCTATAATATATATATAAAATACACATATACATGTGTAACTTAATTACTTTGCTGTAGAGTGGAAATCAACACAACACTGTAACTTCAAAAAAAAAGTAAAAAAAAAAAACAAACACACAGAACTGGGCCTTGAGCTAACTGCAGGACAACTCTGCAAAACAGGGAAAATGCCCCTTGATCTGGCTGCCTCCTCCCCATTTGGCTAACTCCCTGCCGTATTCACTTTCCCTTCCTGACACTCACAGATCTTCTTCTCCCAGAGGAAATGATCATGTATTGGATTTGGATCTCAATGCGACTGGCAATGAACCGGCCATCTTTTCCAGAGGTTTGTACCTTTGCAAAGGGAACTCTGGAGACCCCATTTAGCCCAAAGAAATGAAACTGACACAAAGTAACTGGAACAAAGGAGTAGGTTTGGACTCAAAGGAGCAGATGGCTTGGACTCAGAGGAATTTGGGGTTCTTCACATCACAGAGCTGAAAGCCAGCTGCACACTCTGCCGCTGGAAGGGACGCAGCGCAGGGTGCGAGTCCAGCCGTGTCTCTGTTCTCGCTTCTCATAAGCCTGATTCTGATGGTGACTCCTCACGGAGCTGCCTCCACGAGTCATGAGAACTTGACCCGCGCTGCAGCTTAGCTCTGCAGATGGCACTGACGCCGCCTGCACGTGGGGTGCATGCTCAGTCGCTCAGTTGCGTCCAACTCTTTGCGGCCCCGTGGGCTGTGGTTTGCAGGCTCCTCTGTCCATGGGATTCTCCAGGCAAGAACCCGCCCCAGTGCGTTCCCATTTCCTACTCCAGGCGATCGTTCCTATGACAGTACTTGACTTCTTCCTCCCAGAGTCGTCATTAAAATGGAGGGAATGGGTTGGAGAAAGCTGGCTTCCTGCTCTGACCCTGCAGATCCTCTGATGGGCGGGAGACACTGCTCTCCACTGAGTGCTGACGGCTGAAAGCAACCGCTCTCTGAGGGGCCTGAACCCACCACTGTATTTATTCAAGACGGCTTACACCATGGGGGCGCTTTTTGGAACTGGAAAGGCCACTCTTTTTTCCCTTTTCATTGCACCTCATGGCATGCAGAATCTCCCGGACCAGGGATCAAACCCAAGCCCTCTCCAGGGGAAGTGTGGCATCTTAACTGCAGGACCGCCAGGGAAGTCCAGAGAGGCGCCTCTGGACGCAGTGGGAAACGGGCCACACGAGGCCCTGATCTTTAGACGCCTGTGGGGGGCATGGCTACAGGTTCTCAGACGCAGAGCCTCCTTGGGAGTCTTTTTTGGAAGCTAAATTTTGCTGTTAAAATGGAATCTGGTAGCCAGCAGTAAATTACACAACTGTACTTAAATTCTAAAACAGTTATTTTTACAGCAGTTTTATGAAGTTTAATTTATCCCATTGCCCTGAAAGAGGTAATGAATGCTTCAAACAGTTCCACCTATTTTTCTACAATTGGCTACATTTGTTTCCAGTGTAAATATGCTGACGAGATTTGCATAGAGATTACACATCTAGAGCTGTTTTCTTTTGAGGGGGGTAAGCAGTGACTAACCCACTGCCCCTAAATGAGGATGCACTCACATGTGCCTGAACAATTACAATTTCACTTGCAAATTAGTTTAAATAACTACTCTTCAGATACTTCCCAGGTGGTAAAGAATACGCCTGCCAATGCAGGAGACATAAGAGATGTGGGTTCAGTCCCTGGGTGGGGAAGACCCCCTGGAGGAAGTCATGGCAGTCCACTCCAGTGTTCTCGCCTGGAGAATCCCATGGACAGAGGAGCCTGGCCGGCTATAGTCCATGGGGTTGCACAGAGTCAGATACCGATTGAAGCAACTTACTACACTCATACACACACACCATGATTTTTTTTTAAGAGTGATTATTTTTTAAAATATACATTTTTAAGATTCAGTCAACTCTCTAGACCTGTTAAGTTTTTTCCCATTTTGCTAGAGGCCAATAAGCAGATTCTGGGCACTGACATATACCATACTGTCTCACTTAGGTTTAGAAAACCAAACAAAACATACAGCCCTGTGGAAAATATACCTCAATGAATATTTGTGGCAAATAAAATGAGTAGAATGGATGTTCCTTTTAATTTCATCTACTTACCAACATTTCCCTTATAGAATATATCTAGTGACGAGTCTTGGATATATTCCTAAATTATCAGTTTAAAATTTCTGAATTCTTCAAAAATGTTTATTTTTCCAGATAAAACATAAAGTGCTTCAAAGAGGAAATCATTAGAGGTAAATAACATGAAGTGCTCAGCACACCAGGAGAAATATCCAGTTCTTTATTAAGAGATAGGAGGGGTGAGTGTGTGAGTGTAAGGGTGTGTGAGGGTGTGTGTGTGGGTGTTTATGTCAGGGTGTGTGTATATGAGGGTGTGTATATGTGTGTGTGAGGGTGTGTGTGTTTGATGGGGTGTGTGTATGTGTGAGGGTGTGTATGTCAGGGTGTGTGTGCGAGGGTGGGGGCGGGGAGGGATCCTGAGACTGAACTGCCTCCCGCCTCTGAGTGAGAACACAGCCACTTATCTGTGTGAACAATGACTGTTATTTTCACTGGCAAATCAGGTCCAGCAGGTACCTACAGGGCTTTGCATACTTAAATTACTCAGTCTAGGGTAATCCTAAAAAACCAGTAATAAATCAAAATAATCCTGGAGAACTATTCCCTGAAAGATAACAAAAGAATCAATAAGCACTGGCATTGAGCTGAATTAGAGGTTATTTCTAAGGTCCATGGTGCTAAGCCACTGTGGTGGCAACTCAAGCTAACTATTTAACAGGCTTTAAAATTCTTATTAGAGTGACAAGCAGATGCTTGTGCCCTTAATTCAAAATTGTCCAAAAAAAGGCGGCGGGGAGGACATATAACCGCCTCATGGCAGGACAGACAGCTGGTGTTAGGCACACACGATTATCTCTTATTACAATTTTGTTTAAAATCGGAAATGAAGATTAGCCCAGTAATTTAATTCTCATTTGTACTAAGTTCAAGTCTCTGGTTCCCGATGTCTGACACAGAGAGGCCTCCAGGTAATCCAGTGTGCGGCTGGCAGGTCATGGTGAAGGCTGGTCACAGGCCAGGAAAACAGATGTTTCGTGCCTTCCACATCCACTGGTTCTTTGGGACTCTGCCCACCCCTGGGAGTCATGTTAAATGCTTAATCAAATGCACATGGATTCCTTAGAAGGTGCAGGGTTCTACTAACAAGTACACCATCAATCTATAATCAAGTTACAAACCAAACTAAAAATATATAACTATTTCTGTAGGGATGACATAAATACTTTCATTAGCTGGTTATGTTTAATGTCAGAACTAAAGCCTGTGGCGTTGTAAGAGGGTCAGGCCAGGTCATCACACAACGCGTTTGTTCTGACTCCAGATGGTTTATCTGACTGATGGCATTCGAAGTTCTTAGGAAGTGGTACTTCACTTATCATGGGAATGGAGGTGTTTATAAAAATTTGGTTTTAGCACTTGAACTAGTCAATAGTAACATGTAGATGAGCAGGCTTTAGCGGCCAGAAGTGCTGAAACAGGCAAAATAATATGTCCATCCCTGGACAGGCAATATCCAGCTGATGGCTGCAGAGAAAGTGTTAGGTCCCGCAAGTGAGGCACCTACCCCCTCATCCACAGCACTACCTTCCAAGTCAGAAGAAGGATGATGGTCTGTAAGTTAAACACAATGGAGTCCACTTCAGGGAGAAGCTGCTGATGAGCTGGTACCCTGAACTGTCTCTTATTTGATGTGATTTGATTTCAGGATGGTCACATCTCATAGTCTGGACTCACTGAGATCCAGGCATCAAAACTGAAAACATGTATTTATAGATATGTCTGTGTGTGTGTGTGTGTGTGTGTGTGTGTCTGCTTAGGGGTGTAAAAGTGTGAGGCAGAGAAGTGGCAATAATAAAGCAAAATGCTGTTTGCATACTTGCATTTATCTGGCCTTTCATCCCAGACTGAGAGAACAAAAGCTGTTGGAGCAATGTGCTTTCGAGGGCGGAGGATGAATGTACAGATCAGACATGGTCTGTTTTGAGGCGAAGTATTGAGGCAGCTGGCTTTTGTGAGGGCATCAAGCTGACAGTGGCTTTGGAGGACATATCTCATTAGGAGAAACCAACTCTTGCCCGGTCACTACTGTTGACACTCCTTTGATAAGACCGTCTATGATACGACCTTCAAGGGATATCACCCTGGAGAATAACAATGAGAAATGCAGTGAGACAGCCATTTTGACAGGTTCTTCTCAGACACAGGCTGACCTACTATGGTGATGTCAAGAGAAACAGAAAGCTAGATTGACTTTCTAATGGAATTTGTCAGATCCCTACAAACTCCAAGGAAGGCTGCTTAAGCCCTGTTTGCAGACAAGAGGATAAGAGAAACACAGTGAGAGTAACTTGCTATTAGAGAACTGAAAACTTACCTTTGACAAATCCTACGGATGAGGCCTGCTACGTTCTTTATCTTTGGAAAACAGTGAATGATTAGAAGTTGAATCTCATCAGCTGTATGGACTACATAACTGATAGGCAAAGAAAGGAAAAATTTTACAGAACATACTGATTCTGTTTGTGCTGTTTCAGAATCATACAATGTTAGCCTTTGTTTTAAAATTGTGTACGAGTCTTGGTACAGAGGAAGAAATGCTGGATTCTTGAGATATACATGATTTAAGCCACATAAATGGCATAAAGGATAACATTCTAAATGATAAGTGTGCATGATATATTTTAAGGGTACATCTTTCATTTCTTGTAAACAATGCATGCATGTAATACTGGTTTCATCTTAAATCTGGAATCAGTTGGTTTTTAAGCTCCGACACAATATCAACAATTCTAATCTGTTTTCTTTCCATGTTTATTTTTGAGGTAGTGTTGTTTTACATGGTACAGCTTTGAGAAAGCTAAAAGAATCCGAAGAACTATCATCAGCAATTGGGATTTTTTAAAAAAGGAAGAGAACAGAGGCGTTTAGAAAACTGAACCAATTCCTTCAGGAACAACTATCAAATTTTGAATGGTGAATGCATGATTCACTTTAAGAGCTATGTCAGTTTATACATGTAAATGGGAGATTAAAGATCGCTGGCCAAAACAAAGGCTCCAGGTTACAGCTACCAGCATGTTGAAGTATTCTTCCAAGAAACTGTAAAAATCTAGACACTGATATGTTATGGGAAACTGCTTCACTCCATGCCCACAAGTCACACTTCTGTGCAGTTATCCTTTCTTTCTCTTTATAACGTTGTTATAAATGCGTTCATAGTATCATTGCTTTTTCTTTCTGTCTACAATTATCACGCCCCATTTACTCCCTATCTTTTCCTTCCAGGGTCCTCCCTAAAAGGAGAGGAAGGACCAGAACGAACACCATTGCTTCCTCACCTGGCATTTTGTTTCACAAAAGTGTGACCAAATGGAGGAAAGAACCCTTCTAAAATTTTAGTTAAGCGAGAGCTCCATGTTTTGCTGGATGCCTGAGGGCCTCAGCTGCACATACAAGGCCTGGAGAGGTGCTGGAGAGCATTTCAGATGATGCTAGAGTTCAGTGGTGAGAACTGATGGGGCGATGACGTCAGCTGATGGAGACGCCACAGAACCTTATGTTCTTGAACTGCGAGAGTGCAGATTTGTAAAGAAGTTATGATAATGAAGAAACAGTGATCCAGACTCTTTGCATGCAGAAGAGAACCCAATCTCCTGGCCGTGCAGGCACTGGGCTGCAGAGTGGAATCATCCACGTGAGTGCAAGTTCTCTGTGCTGCCTCCTGACAGTCAAGTCCTTGGAAATGCAGAC
Source organism: Hydropotes inermis (assembly GCA_020226075.1). Lineage (NCBI taxonomy): Eukaryota > Metazoa > Chordata > Mammalia > Artiodactyla > Cervidae > Hydropotes > Hydropotes inermis. Next base: position 2,986,899 of record CM035300.1, on the reverse strand, counting down.
ACCTCCAAAACTCACACCTCTCCTTGGTGACCTTGCTCGTTTAGACTGTCTTGACCTTGTGCTCAATAGCTGTGACATCTGAACTTGGTTAAACAGATGTTCACCATCAGCTTTTCCTAAAGCAGGGCATCCCGTAAAGAGTCACAACAGGAGGAGGAAGGTCTAACATTTAAAAGAAAACAAACACCAGAGCTTCCTTCAAGGCTGCTGGACACTGCTGTGTCTTCAGAAAATTGAGGGAATCTCCTCCAGTCAAGCTCCAAGGCCCCCTGGGAGCTGGTACACGATGCAGAGTATTCTTACCAACATTCTGGCAGGAGCTTTGTGAACATCCCGTGTTTGTCAGCTGGGACTAACATAGCAAAATGCTAACAACTGGGAGACTTCCACAACAGAAATTTAGTTTTCATGGCTCTGGAGGCTGAAGGCCCAGTCCCGTTTCCAGCGAGGGTTCTCCTCCTGGTGTGTGGAGAGCCACCTTCCCTGGGTCTTCACAGGGCAGGGAGAGGAGGAACCAGCTCTCTGAAGTCTCTAAAGGACACTAATCCTACTGGGTCAGGGCCCCACCCTTATGACTTTATTTAGCCTTAATTACCTCCTTATAAATGCTATCTACAAACACTGTCATGTAAGGAGTTAGGGCTTCTGCACGTGAGTTTTGGGGGAACAGAGCTCAGTCCACGGCACACCCTTAGAGGCTGCTCTTCCTGTGTTGGGGGGGTGGTCAGTGACAGCAAGCTGTCTTTCCCATCTCCAGCATCCTTTCCCGACATGCAAGGCCCCTGGTCAGTCATCCTTCTCACATCCTCATCCCCACGTTTCCTTGTTGGAGACCCGTATGACAGTCCTCCCAGGCACCCCATCTCTTCAATCATACCCTCTCCCAGTCCAACAGTGTGGCATGCTATTTCTGTATTTCCTGCATTTCTGACCCACCCTCTGCTACAGTCCAAGTGGCTGGAAGAACGTCCCGTGGCTGTGATCTTAGCCCCCCCAGAAACCCCAGCAGTGCCCAGTGCCTTCCAACTTTAGACACCAAAAATAAATATGCTGAATCCAGGATTCTCTAAAATTAGAGTAACTGACAATAATTGCAATGGCTATTTACTACTAGGCCAATTTAAAATGACTAAAAGTGAACAGGAGCATTATTTTACATTCGCAAATTTGTGTGAGGGACTTCCCTGGTGGTCCAGTGGTTAAGAATCCACCTTGCAATTCAGCAGACAGGGTGTGTTCTGGTTGGGAACTAAGATCCCATATGCCCGTGTGTGCAGCTAAGCTGCTGTGGAGCAAAGACGCCTTCTCTGCAACTAGAGAAGCCTGAACACTGCAGTGAAGAGCCTGTGTGCCTCAGCTAAGACCAGATGCAGCCAAAAACAAAAAACTAAGACAGAGGATAAAGAAAGGAAATCTGTGCAAATAGTCTGTGTGAAGGGGTGCATGTCAAGGAATACTGTTCAAAGACTGGGGTAATGAAGAGTACTTTGAAACGATGGCTGAGGCCTGGGTACCTGTTCACACAGAGGTTTTCAGAGTGCTGTTAATGTGCAGAGAGCAAGGGGTCCTGTAGTTGGAGGGACCTGGGGAAAGACACTGGAACCTCAGACTCAGCAGAGGTCAGTGCTGGCAGGTGGTCTTCTGAGAAAAACATGGACGCTGCACAGAATAGGTGCAGAAGCATTTATACTTCGCTGGTGTGGGAGGTTCTGATGTCCTTCAGAATCACAACGGGAGCTTCCTCCACCTCACTCCAAGCTGGCCAGTCCTCAGCCCACGATGAAAGTCTCGCGCCTGGAGAGCTGGAGTGTGCCGGGCCCCTTTTGTAGCACGCATGTGAGCGTGCTACAGGGGCTTCTGTGACGGATGTCAGACATGGTGACGACAACATCCTGTTTGACAGTGACTGGTCTCAACCTAGCTTCTGGGCTCTTGCCCACAGAGTTCTGCCCCCAAACCCCATGATCTCTGTGCAGACAGAGGGGTCCTCTGAGTTGGGGGGCGGTGAGGAGACACGGGCCCTTTGTCTGGGAGACGTGGAAGGGCGGGGGCGGAGCTGCGGAAGCTCACCTCTCGGGTCTAACGTGTCTGGCTGTCAGGGACGCAGCCTGCTAAGGACTGAGAAAGGGCCCCACCCCGAGTCAGTGGAGTGAGGCTCCTTCCCAGCCTGGGGGGTGGACCCCCAGCAGAAAGGCCGAGGAGGGCCCCGGGGCCCCCTGAAAGGAGGCTGCGTACCCGGCCTGGGACAGGCAGGCGGGGAGAGGCTCCTGCCCGCGGGGGCACCCCGGCGGGGTGGGGTCCCCCGGCACACGGCTTCCCGTCGCTGGGGGCCGCACGTGCTGCTCCCAACCTCCGGATCACAGGGCTGGGTCCCTCAGGGGGGCGCAGGCTCCGGCGGGAACCCCTGGGAGCCCCAGCTCCAGCCTGGCCCGGACAAGCCCCCAGCCTCTGGGAGCCTGGGTCTTCATCTGCAAAAAGCAGGTAACAGGAGTGCCCACCCCAGCATGGTTTAGAGGGTTAAATGAGGCAACCACGCAGGCTGGTTCCTTATCTTGGCGACTGTAAACAGTGCTGCTATGAACTCTGGGGTGCAGGTATCTTTCCAAATGAGTGTGGTTTTTTTTTTTTTTTTCCCCCAGGAACATACTCAGGAGTGGAAAAGAAACCAATTCTTTGGAAAAGACCCTGATGCTGGGAGGGATTAGGGGCAGGAGGAGAAGGGAACGACAGAGGATGAGATGGCTGGATGGCATCACCGACTCAATGGACTGAGTTTGAGCAAGCTCCGGGAGATGGTGAAGGACAGGGAGGCCTGGCGTGCTGCAGTCCGTGGGGTTGCGAAGAGTCGGACACGACTGAGCGAGTGACCACCACCACCACCCAGGAGTGGAATCGCTGGGTTACACAGTAGTTCTGTTTTCAGTTTTTTGAGAAGCCTCCATATTGTTTCCCCAGTAACTACACCAAATTCACTCCCACCACCGGTGCAGGAGGGTTCCCGTCCTTCCCACCCCTGCCAACATGTGTTATTTGCAGGCTTCCCGATGACGGCCATTCTGACAGGTGTGAGGTGTATCTCACTGGGGCTCTGATTTGCACTTGTCTGATGATTAGTGATGTTGAGCGTATTTTCATGTGCCTCTTGGCCATCTGCGTGTCCTCTTTGGAAAAATGTTTATTCAGGTCTTCTGCCCATGTTTTAACCGGGTTGTTTGTATTTTGCTGTTCAGTTGTATGAGCTGTTTGTATTCAATATTTGTTGCATATTAATCCCTCCTCAGTCATACTATTTGCAGGTATCTTTTCCCATTCCGTAGGCTGAGTCTTGATGGCCAATGTTTCCTGGCTTCCCCTGGGACAGTCTGGAGGACATTTCTTTTCCCCGTTGAGCCCAGGGATGAGCCTGAGAGATCCCTAAGGATCAGCTTCAGCTCAGACACTCACCACGAGCGGCCTTCACACCTCGGCACTCAGCAAGACGCACCAAGACCCTGGTCTAAGCTTCTTTCCACCATAAAAACATTTATTTTCACCGGGAGTGAAGTCAGTCAAACAGTGGCTGGTGAAAAGCCAACTCTAGTCACGCTGGTGCATAATTAAGGCATGAAGTAGGATCTAAATTTTATCTCTTGGGCCACACATAGAAAATCTGTGCACAGATTTTCAGGGGGCAGACGAAGGCTTGAGGGTCATAATGCCATCACTGATTTGATGACTTAGACTGCATGGCACCTACCGCCTCTGTAACTGTTTAAAGAACATTAGAATAGAGAACAAGTTAAGAAGAAAACCTCAAAGTCATTTAAGAATTTCCATATTGGTGTGAAAAAAATTTTCCGTCCTTTCTTGTAGTTGATTCTGTGATGGCAATATGTGCCACTGGGATGCCAGGTTAAAGTAAATATGTAACATGCATTTTGAAAGTAACAAAGGGAAACTGCAAAAGCATTCTGATTATCTATGAGGAGGAGCACAAGAGGGACAGCAGGTTACGTTTTCTCCTGATACCCAGCAAAGGGAGGGTGATTGTGTCCCAACGCTTCCCGTTCTCAAGAGGTGGCCCGAGGAGCCCCCTTGCTGATGCCAAGAGCAGCAAAACCTCTTGAATAAAGTGGATATGACTCTCCTTTAATTCTGAACTGTGTTACTATTCTTATTTCCTAAGGAGCTTCTGACACTCTCTAAACTGAACACAGCACAGGTGAGCAACAGACACATTACAAATTATTTATAAAAAGCAGCTAGTTCCTCAAGACAAAGAGGGAAGCCTCATAATTTTAGGGATGAATCGTCAGTGACTGGAGTGAATGGAAAGAGACCGACGCCTTGAAACTATGAAGGGTACAGAGAATGTTTACAAAGTAATCACAGCTTACTGCGTCTGAATATTTGCACACTTCTACTATAGCCAACATAAATTTCTGACCAGTTTAACAGGTAATATTTGGGTTCTAATTAAGCAAAAGACATGCTAATCAACTCTAAAGCGTTTACACATCAAGAAGAAAACAGCTGAATACACTTGAAAATATTAATTAGAAATTACAATAATGCTTTAGAAACTAACTGAAAAGACTCTGTCAACTAAAATTTAATTTCAGCTTTTCTTATTTTAATTTACCGATACTTATTTTAAAAATTCAAAAAAAAATTTAGCTATGTAAAATTTTAAATTATTTACTTAAAAAATTCAAACAATAAAACAAATGTAAAAGTAAATCCTCTCCTACCTTATACCTTCAAATTCTAACCTCAAAGAGCATGTTCTTTTTAACAGTCTGGCATGTACATTTCCACAATATCCTATGTATTTATAGCCTAATATATGTGTCTGGGGGTGTTTATGTGTGTGTAAGGTCAGTTTTTTAAAAACAGATCAAAGTACATCATATGGTGCATTTTCCTCTGTAATGCTAGCATTAAGCATCTATTTAACCATTCTGTGATGATGCATATTAAGAACTTTTGCAGATTTTTGCTTATAATCTCACATGCTGTGGAGCATTCTTTGTATGTATATCAGTGAGCACGTGTGAGTATTTATACAGGATGGACTCACTGAAGTGAGACAGCTGCTCAGAGTTTATAAGCATTTTACACTTTGACAGGTGCCTCCAAGTTGTCCTTGAAAAACACTGTGCTGGTCTACAGTACTACCGGCAATGTATAAATGTGTCTTTCCCTCTGTGCTCCCTACATAGGGTGTTACTAATCTTTTATTTTTGTCAACCCAGTGGTTAAAGTGAAATCTCATTTTGGTCAGTATTTATTAGAGTTTGAATTGCTTGCTTAGGTCATTTTTCCATTTTTCCTACTGAGTCATCGGTGTTTTACTTGTTGACTTGTAATTCTTCCTATACCAGTACCTCTCTGCCCATGATATGTTGCAAGACTGGTATCAGCTAACCATTTATGGCGGTTTTGCCATACAGAATCTAAACATTTTTATGTAGTCAAATCTGTTTGGTTGTTTTCGGTGGGAGGGCAAATCCCATCCCCTTTAGTAGAAGTGGAAATTCCTCCATTACTTCTTCAAATATTCTTCTTTCCTGACTCCTTTTCCTGGGACTCCACTTACAAGTATGTTACACCGCTTCCTGTTGTCCCACAGCTCACGGAAGCACTATAGTCATTTTCTTTCTTTGGGGCTTTTAACTTCTCTTGCTTTGCTGTGAATGGCTTCTACCACTATGTTCAATTTCATTGATCTTTTTTTCTACTGTATCTAATCTGCTGTTACTCCATCCAAGGTACTTTTTTAATGTCAGATACTGTATTTTGTATCTCTACAAGTTTCATTTGCATCTTTTTTTTTGGTTGCATGGCATGTGGGATCTAGTTTCCCGACCAGGGATGGAACCAGTGCCCCCTGCATTGGAAGGAAGGCATCTTAGCCACTGGACCGCCAGGGAATTTCCCCATTTGCATCTTTTTAATATTTTGTTTTCCTCCACTTTCTTAGGCACACAGAATTCATTTAAATAGGTGTTGGTACCATTCTTGCCTACTTAATTCCATCATCTCTGTCATTTCTGGATTAGCTTCTATGAATTAGTTTTTCTACTGACTTATGGATTCCATTTTCCTGCTTTTAAAAAGCCCAGTCTTACTTTATTGGATGTACAACACTATCCACTTTACATTGTTGGGTGGTGGAATTTGTTGCATTCCCCTAAATAATGTTGTACTTTGTTCTAGTATGTATTTATTTAGGCAAAGTTTGATCCTTTTGAGCTTGCGCTTAAACTTCGTTAGGCCAGGTCCAGAGCAGTCTTTGGCACAAAGCTCATTTACCCTTACTGTTACGAGACATCTTCTGAGGACCGCATGGTCTCCTGTGTATTGTGAGGTCTTCCGCTCACGGGAGCCTTCTGTGAGCTCAGGATTACTGCCTACTGCCCTATGGAGGCTCTCCCCAACCCCACGGGGCTCCCGATACTCATACACGCACAGACTCCAATCCCTTTTCCGTCTCTGGAGCTTCCTCTCGGGGCAGCCCCTCTTTCCTGGCTCTCTGCCCCACGAAATAAGACCTCTCGGTCTCCCAAGCCCATCGTCATCTCCCACGCTTGGTGAGACAGCTGGGCTCTCCCTGGATTCTCCCTCCCCGACTGCAGCCCAGACATGACTCTCGGCGGAACTGGGAGCAGCTGTGGGCTTCACTTCACCTGTTTCGCTGACTGTTGTCTCCTGTCTAGTTTTCTTGTTGTTTAAGGCAGGAGTATAAATCTGGTTTCTGTGACTTCTTCACGGCCAGAAGCAGAAGTCAACTCTGACATATTTTAAAAACATTATGAATAGTCTGGATAGTAAAGGCTATCTAGTTCAGTAATTAAATTTGCTCAAACCTCATTACAAATTAGGTATGTTTCACTCCTACCTTAACTGGACATAACCTCTGATCTTCAGGAGTCTGCCATCCAATATGATGTCCTGACAGGTTTTAAGCTGTCTTTAGACCTACAACTTGTATTTGTGCTTCCTGGTGGTAAAGAATCTTCTGGCTAATGCAAGAGATACAAGAGGCGTGGGTTCCAACCCTGGGTGGGGAAAATCCCCTGGAGGAGGGCATGGCAGCCCTCTCCGGTATTCCTGCCTGG
>CM035300.1:2877196-2979789 GCA_020226075.1 Hydropotes inermis | reverse complement strand
AGAATCCCATGCACAGAGGAGCCTGGCGGGCTACAGCCCATGGGGTTGCAGAGCTGGATACAACTGACTGCGCACACACACCAGGGCAAAGGGGCTCAAGGGTGGCAGTAAAGACTGATAAAGGCTTGCACGTGAAATAGGCAAAACTTCCTGGGGAGTTCTTTCATTGGATGGGGTTGCATGATGGCATGCAGTTTGTGCCTTATGGGTGCTGGGAAGAAAGAGGCAGATTTTTGGCAGAGGATAGCAGTGACTATTTGAATAATCTAATAAAGACGGGAGACTAAAGCAAACTGAAATCATTAAGTCAAGCTTGACGTACAATTCATTCTTCCTTTTAGTTTTCCTTCTAGAAAGTAGGTTCTGTCGCATGTGAAACTCCAAACTCACAGAACTAGAAGCCATTTAAAGATCTTATACGAGAAACCAAAATGTGTTTTTGCCATCTTGAAGGTTATCACACCTTGCAGAGCTAGCATGGGCCCCTGGGGCTTCAGTTTATTACATTCGCACGATGCGCACCGCCTTCAAGGTTCAAGACGCACAGGCCCTGTGTCTACACAGTAACTCTGGAAAGGTGGGTCAGAAGCATGGCCTTCACTTCACAAATGAAGACACTGACTTATCTCGTGAACGACAGAGGTGGGCAACGGAACACGCCAACTTTCCTGACATCTTCAGACTCAGCACGATCTGGTCCCTTTGACCTGCTATGTCATTTAACACGGCGAAGCAAAACCTTCGCTGTGGGCACAGTCTGCCTGGCACTGTGAGTCTAGCAGGAGGTCTGCGGGAAAGACGCACGTGAAGGCGTGTGACTGTGCGTCAGACGCGAGATCTTAGAGCAGTCAGGCAAGAACGCAGCGAAGACCAGGGCAACAGCTAGGAGCCGAGCAACAGAAACCACCTTACACGGTGCACCAACTCTGCGCTTTTATTGTCGATCCTGCCCCCCAGGACTTCCCTGGTGGTACAGTGGGTGACATCCCGCTTGCCAAGGCAGGGGACGTGGGTTTGATCCCTGGTCTGGGCAGGTTCCACCTGCCTCGGAGCAACTAATCCCGTGCATCACAGCGACTGAACCACATGCCCAGAGGCCAGGCTCTGCACCGAGGGCAGCCGCCGCCCTGAGGAGGCCGAGACTGCAGCTTCAGGGGACGCCCCGCTCGGCACGACGGAAGAAAGCCCGGGCGCAGCCGTGAGGACTCAGCACGGCCAGAATAAATAAAATGCAGGAAAACGCCGCCGTCCACACACAGGTCAAGGACACTAAGAACAAGTGAGATCATCGTGCTGTGTGTCTGATACTGCTTCGGCAGTGGCACTTGCAGAACACAGCTCTTTGCATTTAATATATTTTCCAAGCTAGATTAGGAAAAGAAGCTGGTCAGCTGCAGCAAGAGGCCCCGGCCTTGAGCAGGGCGGTCCTGGCTGAGAACAGCGCCTGCTCCGGCGCGGCTCTCTGTGCTCAGCCGCAGCTTCGGAGCTGACACCAGCCCCCTTCTGAGAGTTGGCGGGCCACTCCGGCCTTGGCACGCCAGAAGAACAAGAGTCACCGCTTGGCACGTGGAGCAAAATGGAATATTCCAAGGCTGTCCTCGGCCAACAGACGCTACAGGCTAAGTCATCTGGTTATAGAGAGAATAATAAATAAAGCTCTTGCGAAGTAAAAATAAATCAGGAAGATAGTTTATATTTCCTTCTTTTAAAACTTTTCCTTCCTTTTTTTTTTTTTTTAAAAAAAACATTTTGCTGTTGAAAGAAAGGTTAACAAAAAGTGAAGGAGCGGCGTGCGAAGAAGACAGTCCCTTCGGTAATGGTGCTGGGAGAGCTGGACGGCTGTGTGTGGGAGAACGGACCTGGGGCGTCGTCTCACAGCGCAAACAGAAACAAGCTCAACACGGATTAGAAGCCTAAATGTAAGGCCTGAAGCTATACAACTCCTAGCAGAAAACACAGGAATCCACTCTTTGACGCAAGCCTTAGCGATATTTTTTTGGACCTGTCTCCTCAAGCAAGGGAAATAAGAGCGAAAATAAACAGACGAGACCTAATTAAACTTAAAAGCGTTTGCGCAGCAAAGGAAACCGTCAACAAAATGAAAAGACGACCTACTAAATGGGAGAAGATACTTGCAGATGGTATGTCTGCTAAGGGGTTAATATCTAAAATATACAAAGAGTTCACACAATTCAATACCAGAAAAACAAACAACCCAATTTTTTAAAAAAATGGAGAGAAGACCTGAATAGACATTTGTTTCAAAGAGGACAGACAGACAGTCAACAGGCACGTGAAAAGATGCTTGCAACATCACTCATTATCGGGGAAATATAAATCAAAACCATGAGGTATCACCTCCCACCTGTCAGAATGGCCCATCAAAAAGACCACAAACAATAAATGTCGGCAAAGATGTGGGGAAAAGGAAACCTTAATCCACTGTTGGTGGGAATGTAAATTGGTATAGCCGCTACTGGAAACAGTATGGAGATTTCTCAAAAAATTAAAAATAGAACTACCACATGATCCAGTGATTCCACTCTTAGGTATATATTAGAAGAAAATGAAAACATGACTTCAAAAAGATACATGCGCCCCAGTGTTTATAAAAGCATTATTTACAGTTGGCAAGATATGGAAGCAAGCTGAGTGCCCATCAACAGATTGAAGAAGATGTGAGATATATACATATATATACACAATGGAATGAAGCTCAGCCATGAAAAGAATGGAATTCTGCCATCTGCAGCAACAGGTATGGACCTAGAGAATACGGCAGTCAGTGGTGTAAATCAGAAAAGCAAATACTGTGTGTTCATCTACACATGTGGAATCCAAAAAAGTTAACAGATGAATATAACAAAACAGAAGCAGCCTCCCAGATGTGGAGTGGTTACCAGTAGAGGCGTGGGGTGGGGGGACAAGAAAAGGGAAGGAGATGAAGAAACCCAAGCTACTATGTATGTAACAGACAAGCTGTGCTGTGCGTCGCTGAGTGGCTCAATCGTGTCTGACTCTGCGACCCCATGGACTGTAGCCCGCCAGGCTCCCCCGTCCACGGAGTTCTCCAGGCAAGAATACTGGAGTGGGTTTCCATGCCCTCCTCCAGGGGATCTTCCCGACCCAGGGATGGAACCTGTGTTTCCTACATCGGCAGGTGGATTCTTTACCTGCTGAGCTATCACGTTTTAAAAATGCATTCAGTTTTAAAATTTACATAAAGTAAACTCCTTGCCAGGCTTCCCAGGTGGGTGCACGGTAGAGAATGTGCCTGCCAGTGCAGGAGACGTGGGTTTGATCCCTGGGTCAGGAAGATCCCCTGGAGGAGGCATGGCAACCCACTCCAGCATTCTTGCCTGGAGAACCCCATGGACAGAGGAGCCTGGAGGCCTACAGTCCATGGGGTCACAAAGAGTTGCATACGGCTTAGCGACTAAACAGCAGCAGCAAAATCCACACTATGTCCTTTGAAAAGCAGGTACAGGCGTTTCCGACAGTAAATGTCATTAGAATGATTCCATCTCCCAATGAGTATTAACAAACCATGACATTATAGATATGGACAGAGTGGGGAGGGAAGTCTGAATTTCAAAAGAAAGTAACCAACCAAGAAATAGAACTTGGAATTTCAAAAGTGGCATAGAGTGAAAATCTAAGAGCATTACACAGACTATTTTCAGTTACTTAACAATCGCATCATTTCCATTAAGACATGTTCTAGTGTAGAAAAGACACCCGGAGCAAATCCCTGCCTGGGAATAACAGCGGGAACCTTTCCGTGTGTGTGGGGGCCTGGAGATCGCAGGATGGCTGGACAACAGACAGGGAAAATATATCTTGCTGGAACAAAACTGCCGAGCAAAGCCTGACACAGTGCTGTCTCTCCTGGCAGAGCTGTAAATAAACCCAGGCAGAGAATGCTGGGTCATTACGAAATGCTCCCCTTGGACCTACCACAAGGGAAATTTTAATCTCTTATTATATGCCTTACTCTGCCAAAAGAGAGTCAAGTGATTTGCAATAAAATACTTATGCTCAATAAAATAATTACCACAGAAACAGAGTAAGTCATAATAAAGCACGTGGACAGAGGTGTAGAAAAGCTGTGGGGATGATTAGCGCGTGTGCTCATCACAAGGGTTAACGGGGCGATGGTGCCTGAGCATTACACTAGTGCTGAACTATCTAAGACCAGCGTGAAAATAAAGATGTGCCACAGAAGAAAAGAGGCCTCATTTAAAGAGTGAGACACTTCCTAAACTGGCCCTAAACTTTAAAGACAAAACAAAACACCCACTAGGAGAGGTTATCTAGGGGAACAGGAAAGACCTTTGACCTAAAAGATACAAGTCTTGCATAATCCTTTCCCTATCATTTAAAACAAAACTTGCTTTACCCTGAACCCAGGGGCATTAACGAGTCCTTTTTCATCACTGCAATCTTTATCTTTAAATGATCTTAATTTAAGAAATAATTAAAGACCTCCCTGGTGGTCCAGGGGTAAGGAATCCGCCTGCCAATGCAGGGGACACGCGCTGGATAGCTGGTCTGGGAAGATCCCATGTGCGGCAGAGCAACTGAGCCCGTGGGTACAAGTACTGAAGCCCGTGCCCCGCACAAGAAGCCACGCAGGGAGAAGCCCCCGCATCTCAACCACGGGCAGTGCCCGCTTCGTGCAGCTGGAGAACTCCCGAGCGGCGGCCAGGACCCAGCTCAGCCAAAAAGAGAAGTCTGTAAATAAATACAAAGTTTTAAAAAAGAAGGAAGAAAAAGTTCATTAAAATCTAGCCTAAATGTTCTTGCTTCTTCAGAAATTTCTCAAGGAAGGGAAAGACAGTCTTTGAATCACTGGTTGGATAGAGAGTTCCAAGTGAAAGTCACATTTCCATGTGAGTAAAGATGGCGTTTGTGTATGTTAAGGGTCTGCTTCATTTTCAATTTCTTATTTGTGTTTTCAAAGCCTTTCACTGACAAGGATGGAACAGGAATTTCAACAGCTTTAGCCAATATTCAAAAGAACATCAAACGTCAGAGATCTGAAGATAAGTTAGGGGGAGAAACACACCTCAAATACAGGAAATTTAGTAAATTTTACACTGAGAAATACATTCATTAACTGATTTTAGTGGAGGAAGACATCAGTTTGGGGAGAGTGTAGAAACGGATAAACACTCGTTCTGACCACTCCACCATGTACTACATGTTTCTCTAAGGAAAAAGTAGATGAATGCTGATTTCTAAAAAGGAAAACTCCTGCATGACATTTTCCAAAAAGTAAAATGAAGAGAATTTCCATCAAAAGTTAATATATATAGCAGCTTTTTAATGAGATCGACTTGTAAACAAAAATATTAGAGGTCTTAAAAAAAAAAAATAAAAATAAAAAAAAAAAAATAAAAAAAAAATATTAGAGGTCTTTATTACAGAGACAGCAATAGACTTGATAACAAAGACTGGTAGCAACTGTTGATCCACATCTAGATTTATATTAAGGGACAAGAAAATAGGCAGAGGGAATGTTAAGCAGAAGTAGGTCAAAGCCAGGGCTAAGAGTTGAGGTCAGTGAGTCTAAATTTACACTAGATGAGACAAACTTAAAGAACAAATATACTTTCCTGAGTCCCACTGAACTGAATCTTCTCTTGTAGCTCAGTCAGTAAAGAGTCTGCCTGCAGTGCAGGAGACCTGGGTTCGATCCCTGGGTCGGGAAGATCCCCTGGAGGAGGAAATGGCAACCCACTCCAGTGCTCTTGCCTGGAGAGTCCCATGGACAGAGGAGCCTGTCGGGCTACAGTCGATGGGGTCGCAAAGGGTCAGACAGGATTTGGCGACTATACCACCACCGCCACCGAACTGAAGTTTGCAGAGCCTCAAACGGAAATTAAATACTTCCCTTTAAATGATAGTTGATTTACGAAAAACTTAGTAAGTATGTATTATTTTTATAAGAAAACACAATAAAGATAATTCTATGTGAAAAAAGAAAAAGCCACTCCAGATACACAGTCAAGGAGTATATACCTCTAGAACCCTTTTCTTCTTCACTTGAGGCATCCTCATCCACACTGTGAAGACACGCATGGCCTGAACCGAGTTCCCCAAACGCAACTTCTGCATATAAGGCTTCTTTGCCTAGTTACAATAACTGTGCCTTTAAATCAGCTTTCCAGAGAACTGGACAGACAAGCAAACAAAACCCTCCCACGAACAGTCATCTTTCACTTAGAAACTTTTACCAGGTTGGACACAGGCTATTTAGAACTCAGATGTGATTGTTGTTGTTCAGTTGCCCAGTCGTGTCCAACCTTTTGCAACCCCATGGACTGCAGCACTCCAGGCTTTTCCATCCCTCAGCATCTCCTGAAGCTTGTCCAAGTTCATGTCCTTTGCATCAGTGATGCCGTTCAGCCATCTCCTCCTCTGACGCCCTCTTCTTCTGCCCTCAGTCTTTCCCATCAGGGACTTTTCCAGTGAATCAGCTCTTCCCATCTGATGACCAAATACTGGAGCTTCAGCTTCAGCATCAGTCCTTCCAGTGAATATTCAGGATTGATTTCCTTTAGGAGTGTCTGGTTGGATCTCCTTGCAGTCCAAGGGACTCTCAGGAGTCTCCTCCAGCACCACAGTTCAAAAGCTAAGTTCTTCGGTGCTCTGCCTTCTTTACCGTCCAGCTCTCACAACCGTACGTGACCACTGGGAAGATCACAGCCCTGACTGTATGGACCTCTGTTGGCAGAGCAATGTGTCTGCTTTCCAACACACTGTCTAGGTTTGTCATCGCTTTCCTGCCGAGAAGCAATCTCCTCTGATTCCACGGCTGCCGTCACCGTCTGCAGCGATTCTGAGCCCAAGCAGAGGAGCTCTGTCACTGCTTCCGCCTCTTCCCCTCTATCTGCTGTGAGTCAGGGGGCTGGTGCCACGGTCTTGGATTTTTTTAAATATTTCATCTTAAGCCAGCTCTTTCACTCTCCTCCTTCACCCTCATCAAGAGGCTCTTTAGTTCCTCCTGCCTTTCTGTCATTAGAGTGACATCACCCGAATATCTGAGGTTGTTGATGTTTCTCCCGCCTATCCTGATTCCAGCTTGTGACTCACCCAGCATTTCGCCCGGCATTTCTCATGACATGCTCAGTGTACAGATTAAACAGACAGGGTGACAGCAGACAGCCCTGCCTCCTCTCCTCTCGATCTTGAACCAATCAGTTGTTGCATACTGGGTTCTAACAGGCTGTTTCCTGACCTGCATACAGGTTTCTCAGGAGACAGGTAAGATGGTCTAGTATTTCCATCTCTCTAAGGGCTTCCCACAGCTTGCCATGATCCACACAGGCAAAGGCATTAGTGTAGTTGATGAAACAGAGACAGATGTTTTTCTGAAATCCCCTAGCTTTCTCTATCATCCAGCAAATGTTGGCAATTTGATCTCTAGTTCCTCTTCCTTTTCTAAACCCAGCTTGGACATCTGGAAGTTCTTGGTTTGCATAATATTGAAGCCTAGCGTATAAGATTTTAAGCGTGACCTTACTAGCATGGGAGATGAGTGCAACTGCCCAATGGTTAGCACATTCTTTAGTACTACCCCTCTTGGGAATTGGGGTGAGGATTGACCTTTTCCAGTCCTGTGGCCACTGTTGGGTCTTCCAGATTTGCTGACAAAATGAATGCAAAACCATGAAGGCATCATCCTTTAGGGATTTGAATAGTTAGGCTGGAATTTGATCACATCCACTAGCTTTATTAACAGCAGCGCTTCTTAAGGCCCCTTGACTTTGCACTCCAGAATATCTGGCTCTGGGTGACTAACAACACCATTGTAGTAATCTGGTTTATTAAGATCTTCTTTTATATAGTTCTTCTTTTATACAGTTTTATACATGTATTCCTTCCATCTCTTCTTGATCTCTTTAGCGTCTACTAGGTCTCTCTCATTTTTATCCTTCCCTGGTAGCTCAGATGTGATTCATCCCAAGCCTAAGCTAGTCATGGTATTCGGAATGTGACTCCATTGAAAAGATGCATTCCCTGCAGACACAGATGTATTCTGGACAAGGCTGAAGCCAGGGCTAGGGCCATACAGCAGCCTTCTGGACCTTTCCCTAGATAACCCGCGTCCAGAGCAAATGTATGCTTCTACGGACGACCAGGGTGGCTGGCTCTCTCCTGCGCCTTTGCCCCAGGGAAGCAGGGCTATTCATTCATACATTGCAGCTGGGTGCTCCAGAGTGTTTCTTCTAAAAACCTAATGCCGGCGTCCAAAGCTCAGTACACTATAAAGACGTCTCCTTGGACTTCCCTGGTGGCCTGGTGCGTGAGAACCCACCGGCCGATGCAGGGGACACGGGCTCAGTCCCTGGTCTGGAGGATCCCACAAGCCGGGCCGCAACTGCTGAGCCCGTGAGCCGGGAGCCTGGGCTCCGCGGGAGGGAAACCTCTGCTGTGAGACGCCCCCCATCGCGATGAAGAGGAGCCCCGCGCGCCGCAGCGAGGCGGCCCGTGCGCAGCAACCCGGGCCTAGTGCGGCCAACGGCAGGGACTGTCCGGTTACAAGACAGAAGAAACAAGGCCTCTCCATGACACCAGTTTCCCTCGTGGATCCGAACTGAGTGTGGATGAGTGCGGTCCCACCGCGGGGACCCGTCTGCACACGAGTCGGCGGCGGGGCCTGGGGCGATGCAGGGGATCTCCGCCAGCGGGACCTCACCCCCCAGGGGCCCGCCTGCTGTCCGGCCCACAGGCGCGCGCGGCAGGCTGCTGTCGGCCGGCCCAGGCACCTGTATCGCAAACAATGACTTATTTAAGGTGATCGGGGGGGCCTCCCTGACAGCTCAGTTGGTGAAAAATCTGCCTGCAGTGCAGGAGACCCCGGTTCAGTTCCTGGAGAAGGGAAAGGCTCCCCACTCCAGTATTCTGGCCTGGAGGATTCCATGGACCACATGGGGTTGCAAGGAGTCAGACACCACCGAGCGACTTTCACTTCACTTCACCTCACAGGAAAGGCAGTGCTGAATTAGGGGGAAAAACTCTGTACTTTTAAGAAAAAACAAATGGAGACAATCATTATTCAAGTTTAAAAATGCTTCACTTGGTTTCTTAGAATACTCTTCAGCAGAAGGTTCTTCAAATACACCTAAAATACAGTGATTTGCAATTTTCCCACCAGGAACATACCTGTCATTGAAAGACATATGCTTGTGGTTTAAAGGAACTCCTGTACTACTTAATGTTCAAATTTCTCACTAACATGACACAAACCAGAAATTCAACACCCATAATAAGCATAGGGCTCCAGGCTCTCTTAAAGGACAAACAGACACAGGAGAAAAAGGGAAAGATGATATTGCTGTTGGGTAGCAATAAGTAGTCTGCATTTTAGAAGCATCTTCTTTTTAAAATAAGAATTATTGCATGTGCTGTTACTGAGCGCCCTTGCCCGGGTCAGATATTGACTGGACGGTGAGTTAGAAGGAAGGAGAAGTTGGGACTTCCCGGGCGGCCCAGCGGTCAAGGATCTGCCTTGCGGTCCCAGGTCACAGAACCGAGATCCCGCACGCCACGGAGGGACGGAGCCTGCAAGCCGCAACCAGAGAGCCCGCGCACCTCAAGGACAGACCTGCGCAATCAGTGAGGATCCGAGCGCTGTAACGAAGACCCGAAGCGGCCAAATAAGTCAATAAATACTGAAAAACAGAAAGCAAGGGGAAGTACGGATGACTCCTAGCTGTAAGGGGGCTAGACGCCGGTGGGGTTACGTTAAGTCTTCAGACTTTCCTAACAATGGTATTTTCCCAAGGTAACACAATCTCAAACACTCAAATTAAAAAGGCAAAACATTAAATCATCTAATGTTTTGTCTACATAAGTGAATTTCTGGGCAATTAGAGGATTTTTATTAAATTTTTCAGAATTATAAAATTTCCATATTAATAACAATAAGGGTATGGTCAACATTTTAAACAGGTGTCACTTAAATAGCTTATCTTCATTTCTCCTTATGAAACAAGACTTTATTCAGTGGCCTACCTTCCACATTCGTTTCTGAAGGCAACACACATTGCACCCTTCAGAACTGAGTATTAACTTATCTCTGAGGCAAAAACCTGTGCTGAAGCTGGCAGTTTCCATTTCTTTTAAAAAGGGTTAGCATGAAAATGAATTGTAGAAAGCAGTACTATCTGAGACTAGTCAGCCTGTCTAAAAACGCACTTGCTAACCTGTAAAGATACCCCAACCCCAATATAAAGGTAATTTTTGAATCTAGATTAGGTGAGGGATACATTAGGGTTCGTGATAATCATTTTCTCTGTTTTTCTGAATGAGAAAAACCCACTTTCACTCCTTCCCTTGGTAAAGCAGAGTCCAGAGTGCCCAGTCTAAACATTTACCAATGTTTCCTATGTGTGCTTAAAGGGATTGGGTCTTCACTCACATAAAATTTCCACAATTCATTAAAAAGCCTACTAATCAGGCTAGCCATCTTAACCACCCTGAGATGATGAGACTTTGACTGGACACGCTGTCCAAGGACACACCAGTCAGACTCCTTACAGAGGATGAGGGGATGACCTCATGATGGGTCGAGGAGAGAGCGGACTGGACTGCCCCGGGTCCGCTCCCCGCTTTAGGAACGCGGAGAGCAGCTCCTCCTGGTCAGAGGAGGAAGCGGAAGCCAGAGCAGAAGCCGCTGACAAACAGAAGGATGTGTTCTCCTCGCTACCACCAGCAGCAGCTCCCCCGACCGCCCTTTGCCTAAGTTGTGAAGATGAAACTTCTCTGGCACATTTTAAGTTTGGCTCCTCCCACGTATCAGCAAAGAACGGTAAAGTCTAGTTTTTGCCGTTTTAAAAGAACCAGCCCTACCAAGGCAATGGGTTTAACTAGGAAAGCAACAAAGCTTCGGAAGGTTAGCATTTTTGGACAATGATCTATCAAAAAATAATAAACAGCGAATGTTCTCTTTAACCTAGGCACTTCAGCTGCTCAGGAAAGACAGCCAAGAGATGGTTGTGTTAGACACACACTCACTTACACCGAGGAGAAACTCTCAGGGCAGGCTGGCACCTTGCGCCTTAACCTCTCACCTACCCGCTGAAGCCCCCGGTTCTCTCCTGCCAGCCCTTCGTCTCAAAGACGATCCTCTTCACTTGGTTCACTGCATGGCAGTCCGAAGTCCAAACCCATGGTTAGGTAATTTAAACTCTCCCTTATCATTCTGTACTTCCTAGAAAATCATTCTCGGACAAAATGCTGCACCCAACTGGATCTTTCAGTTTCACTATTAAATACCAAAATACCTTGTAAGGCAACTATAAAGGATGCCTTTCTACAGAATGACAAAGTAGGGAAACAACCCTTTTAACAGCACTAAAATGTCACATTTATAAATATATAGATCAAGGTGAATATCTCAGAATTGCTATTTTCTGTTTTTTTTAAGCCTAATTTATGATGGTATAGAATAATTTCTGTGAAACTTAATTCACACAACTGAAATATTATTTTCTTTCATGATGCACATTCCCTGATTTTATTCATCCTTCTCAATGAAGCCTCAGTTTTTCTAGAGCCTCCACACCCTACACAGCATGTTTCTAAACTGATCTGAGTAAGCCTGTGGGCATCACAGGAGCAGGGTCCCCAGGAGGCAGCAGTGACTCCAGAGCCAGAACCGAGGCCCTGCACACAGTACATTTTGTGAACTTTATTTACTCTCAGGTATTTAAAATACCAGGTAGACAGATTTAACGACACAGAACTACAGCTTTGTTGTTCTTGTATGAGGTGCCTGAGAGGATAAATGACTGCAAATTATAGACTATCTATATCCATATTTGGAAGTCCTGATTAGAATGGCTTTTGGAATTCAGCATGTAATATTCTCAAAGGGAAGCCAAATCTTCACAAAGAAAATAGCTTGAAGTTAGCTGTATGTTGCACCATGTCTATCTACTTTTTAAGCTTCTCACTTGAATAAAAAGTCAAAGGCATCAGAAGAAATCTGATGTCTACACAGCCATCTGTAATGTCTGTTTTAGAAACATCAATGTTTCTCTTTGGCATTCCTGCTAAGATAGCCTGCTTTGAAAATAGGTAGGTTATCACTTTTGCAGTTTTCTCTAAATTTCAGTGAAATAAATTATTCTCTGCCAGTTCTCAACTGCAGGAGTAGAAAGGTTTGTGTTGCTGTTGTGAGCAATGGAATCCTCTTAAATTCCATTTAGGTAGCTCTCATCAGTCTAAGAGCTCACCAACTTAGTATAAATAATCACACAACATCTATGTTAAAATAATCCTATTTTATGGTCCCCACCACTCAGCAGTCACTAGCAACTAAAGTTTTTAAATATTTAATAGCAACACAATTTACTATGTAACTACAACCAGGTCAAAGACAAGCAATTAATAATGATCAAAGTTAAGATATCTGACACAACTGGTGGATAAGGATTATATTTGTTGTTTAAATTAAACCGTCTGTAAGAGATCTGAAACCAAGGGCAGTGATGCTGGGGAAGGGGTCGTTTGAATACTATGGACAGGCCACGGGGAAGGGCCTTCCTCCATTGAATCCATCTGGAAGGACCAGAGCTCTTACCAATGACAGTGCAGCTATGTGCCACAGAGGGTTAATTAGCTGCCGTTCTTAGATCTACTTGCTGTTCTAATAAAGATTTGCATAAATCAAAGACTGGGAGTAACCAACCTGATTCTGATTTGGAAGGTGAAGGGGGGAGGTGGTGAGCGTGATGTCTGTGAGTGTGCTCAGAGCACCTTCTGGCTTGCCCGGGGCAGCTCTGCCTGCTTGAGAAGCAGGGGACGAGGACCTTGTGGCTGTTTCTGGATGCGGGGCCCTGCTGTCCAGGCTCTCCACAGGCAGCCTATCATCTGATACAGATGGCCGCGAATGAAATACAAGTGCATTTGCAAAGAACTCAGTATGGGTCTTTAAAAGGAAACCATGTATAGAAAATTCATAATTACCATTTCATTTGCTTATGCCTAAAAATTTCTGTCAATAATTCTTCAATATCAAATACTTTGTTTTCCAATTTCTGATTATCTCCTAAGAGCCATATGTCTTGGGGGGGGGGGATTTTTTTCACAATGCAGCATCAAAATCACATTATGAATCAAACAGCTTCATCAAAGGACAAGAATCTCATGACATCTCCTGAGGCAGGCGCTATCATTAAGCCTACTTTACAGACAAGAAGACTGAGGCAGAGAGGAGTCAGTAATCTGATGCTCACAGTCAGAATCGAGGAGAAAGCTTAGCAGTTAAGCAGAAATTTAGAGCAACAAAAGGCCTGGATGGTTCTATTAAGAACATGTCACAGAAATACAGGCTTAGGTACAAATGAACTGAGAGCCTGGAACAAAAAAGTTTATAACCACCAAGCTATCTTTTCAAAATTACCCCATATTATGAAATGCCAGCATCTCCCATTTCAGCATTTAGGGAAAAACAACAGCAATGGAAGAATCAAACAAGTTCATAAACCTTTCAAAAGCAAGAGGAGAGCAGCAGAAAGAACAACTGCGATTAGTAAAACGATGCCAGATGATAAGAAGATTTATGAAAAAGAGATTAATATTTCTGGACATTACTCTGTGAATAAAGCCTCTGGGACAGGAAACTGTTGACCTTTTTTTATTTCTTAATCGTCAGTGTTTTCAGGATAGTTCATTTTGTGTGAGGGAAAGCACCCATTATTAATATTTATAGGCCTGAAGACCGTTACACAAGCAGATTTTAAATAACAAATAGATTTCATACAAAGAATATGCTAAAACCGCTAAGCGTTCGAAAAAAGCCACAAAACAGCAAAAACAAACTTTAAAAGATGAAATCACGTAGGAGAGCTTAAATGTTATATATGCTTGAGAAGAGAGTGTTTACAAATAGGTGCATTCCATGAAAAAATGGAAACGTGTTTAGAACTGTAAATTTTAGCGACTTCTGGATGAAACCACGCGACCGCCATCAGGGGATCTGGGGGGCTGGTGCTGGCCTTTGTTTTTATTAAAAAAACACGTATTTATTTATTTCAGCTGCACTGGGTCTCAGGTGCAGCATGAGGCACTAGTTCCTCAGTCGGGGATGGAGACCGGGCCCCGGCACTGGGAGCGCGGAGTCCCTGGTGCGGACCCTTGGGCTTCTCAGCCTCCATCGCCCCGCTCTCTGCTCCCGGCAGCGGTCACGGCCATCCGCCAGCGGCCAGCCCTGCCGGGGCAAGCAGGCGCCACGGCGGGCCCAGGGGCCCCCTGCGAAGCGTGGCCAGCCCGCTGAGGCCCGCAGGGAGGTCCCCCCACGCGGCCTCGGGGATGGAGCGCCCTGGGCACCCTCAAGGGCCGGCGCGCTGTCGGACATCGCTGTCTGAGCGATCCTTCCCAAGAGATAAGAAGGCCTCAGCACTCCTACCACACAGCGTTCCAGTTTATGGACACAGGAATTCAGGACTAGGCTTTCTTCCGATGAAAAATCCCCATGTGTCAGTTGCTGAGGAGGTGGTGTGAGAGACAGTATTCAATTCTATCTTCTCTTGGTTAAATGCAGCCTCGTGGGGACAGATCGCATCTAATCTATCTACATCTGGACTCCTAAATACTCTGGGAAATAACATCAAGAGCAACCCATTACTGTTTACAATGGGTTTTCACATGCAAGATCTCGTTTTAAACTCACAGGAATCCTGTGACTTAGGTACAGCTGAGGATAATCTGTTTTATACAAGAAACAGAGGCTGAGCAAAGTTAGATGGCTGGTACAAGGTCACACCGGTAATAAACAGTGCAGCTGGTTTTGAAATCTATAGTTGCTGACTCTCACTATCAAGCAAGACAGGGTGTGTAGCCTTACCCTGAAACATTTGCTCTGAATGGGCCAAATTCTTGGAAGAGATAAACATAAATTAAGAGAAAAGCATGCAAAAAGATGACCTCCTCCCCTCTCCCTCCCCCCCCAGTTTATGTAGGGACAAGAGTGATAGCCCTCACAAAGTTGGTTAAACCTGTATCTTTACGCAAAACCTACTTCTGAGCTGACAGCATTTCTGGTGTGAAAACAGCTGCATGGACTCAGTGCAGGAAAGTCCTTATTCATATTCTATTAAACTTACATTTGTGATCACGTGAAAATAGGCCAGATTGAAGTTCAACATAAGTCTAGAGAGAAACATTGACTGAGAATGGAGGGAAGGGTACCAGAAGACAATGTGAAATAAACCCACTGAACAAAACAATGGACATTTTGGCTTGTTTTGAGTAACTTTTTAAGACTCTAGAAGTGTGAACAGAAACATACCTGTAATGAGGTACCAATTAGAAATCTTTTTTTATGTGTGTTAAAGGATGAACATTTAGTTTGTTACCATGTATTTTACAGATAGGAATCTATTCTGATACCAGATAAGCCATCTTTAGTTGGTGAAACTTAAGGAACATTATTAGCTTTAGGCTTTTTCTTAATATTCATAGCATGATCTACAAAATCTGTTTATGTGATTTTGTTTCCATCAAGGATGATTTTGATACATATATATTTTTTTCTGTGGAATGTATCTGTAATTTCCTGTGTCACAGAAAAAGGACACTAACTTATGGAACAGAAACCTTTCAACTGCTGAGAGAAGGTAGTTCTGAATCGCAGGAGTCAGGGTGACGGGGTCCATTTCCACTAACGTGGTTCCCACTGGGGTAAGGCTGTCTCTTGGCACCAAGTGTTCTAAGTGTGACCTGACACCTTATGCCATGTATAAGAAATTTATCTTGTGGTCAAAACTGCCTCATAGATGGTAGAGTCTCAAACATTTATTTTGCTTTCTTTCATTTTTTCCCTGAGCTATAACTGACACACACCTGAGTTTAAGGTGTACAGCATAATAACTTCGAACCAAAAGTTTCTTGAATAAGTGACTCACCTCTCGAAATAAATTTTTTCTCTAAAACACACTGCCCTCGAAGTGTCTGAAAACCCCAGAAGGTACTTCTGGGGAGTGAGGAGGCAGATGGTAGTCCTGTGGTGCGACATTTCCCAAAGGAAAAACCGCACACATGCAAAGTATTTTGATGACATGACCTCCCAATGAGGTCACACACCATCATACAGACAAATGGGACTGAAACAGGAATAGTGACATTCACAAAACAAAGTATATGTTCTTGCATTAAATTAGTGCATCACGGTTGAACTACACAATCTGGCATTCAGTATAAACTAACTCAAAAATATTTTACAACGATCTTGCACAATTATATTTTAGTTTCTTGGTGTTAAAATCATTGATTTGTTATATATAGTTGACATATATCACAACTTAACTAAATTCTGTTTTTAGATGTCTTCATTAAAAATAAGTTTTTACTACTGAAAAACAACAAACATAGAAATATGGAAAAGACGACCATTTCTACACGTTTTATTAACCAGGCCGGGTCCTAAGAGAGACCCGAGTTCCCACTTGCCATTTCTCTCGTCTGAAACTTCGCTTATCTAGTAAGTCCATTTCCTGAACATGGAAGATGGAATCTCAAAAAATCTTAAGACTATTAATTAAACACTGAAAAAAGAACTTCTCACTAAGAACGATGAAAACCCCGATGAAAACCCTTTGGACTTCCGTTATTTCCCCCCCAAGCCCCCGAACACGTCACCTATTGGCAGCGGGCGTGGCCCGGCCGGAAGCGGCGCTCAAAGCCGAGGACTCACATCCGGGAAGGCCCGGAAGGAAGCTCCGGCAGCCAGCCCGCAGGAGGCCCGGGGCTTGGGCACCGCTCCGCTCAGGGTCCCCGGGAAGCTGTGGTTCCCCGTTGCCTTTCTCGGTGTTTCCTAGTGCAGGGGCTTTTCGGCTCTAACGGCTTGTACGGACGCACGGTTGTGAAAATGCCAAATGGCGACCTCTCTGTGGTGCTGCTTGAGGGGTGGTCGGATTTTAACAGTCCTCATCTCTCAAACGAGCGTCTTCTGGGGGGCATCTAATTAAAGATCAGGCTATCCAACTTGAATTCCTATTATGCTTTGGCAGCAGAAGGTAAGGCATTCTTTAAATGCACTTCCCCATCTAAAATGATTTTTCATTCACTCAGATTACACACTGTGCTTTCTCCTTTTTGGCAAATAATAGGTTTTAAAAAGACTGATGACTGGACTGAACTGAAAAAGAGAGGAGTTACAAATGATGGAAATTTAAAATCAATAATAATGAAAGTAACTGCGCCAGTGGTGGTCCTGGTGGTAAACAGTGAGCTGAGAGCGGGCCCTGCAGCGGGGTGCAGCTCCAGCCCTCCGCGGACGGGAGTCTTACCGGGGTTGCAGTCTGTCAGGAGGGAGCAGATGGACAGGAGGACTTTAGAGATGGTGAGGGCCGGACTCCAGTTGTCCTTCAGGATGTCCAGGCAGATCACGCCTTGGCTGTTAATGTTACAGTGATAGATTCTGGTGCGGAAGGTCACCTAGGAGAAAATGCAGAGCTGACGTGAATAGCCAGGCCGTTTATTCTGATCTTTGGAAGAGTTTTGTTGGGAGTATGGTTGATTCGTAATGGTGTGTTAGTGTCAGGTGCATAGCCGAGTGATTCAGTAACACATGTACATACATTCATTCTCTGTCAGATTCTTTACTCACATAGGTTATCACAGAACATTGAGTTCCCTGTGCTATACAGGAGATCCTTGCTGGTGATGTACTTTATATATAGTAGTGTGTGTATGTTAATTTCAGTCTCCTAATTTATCCTTCCCCCTCACCCCCAATCACCTTTGGTAGCCACAGGTTTGTTTTCTATGTCTGTGAGGCTATTTCTGTTTTGTAAATAAGTTCAATTTTTTTCTAGATTCTACATATAAGTGATATGATATGTCTTTGTCTGACTTACTTAGTATAATCTCTATGTCCATCTAAATAGCTGCACATGGCATTATTTCACTCTTTTATATGGCTGAAAAATATTTCATTGTATATATGTATATGTATATGTATATCTTCTTTATCCACATCTTTATCTATTCCTCTGGGCATTTTGGCAAAGGAAATGGCAACCCGTTCCATTATTCTTACCTGGAAAATCCCATGGACAGAGGACCCTGGTGGGTTGCAAACAGTTGGACAGAACTGAGTACACACACACACACACACACACACACACATTGGACACTGAGGTTGCCTCCGTGTCCAGGCTCTTGTAAACAGTGCTGCTATGAACACTGGGGTCCATGAATGCTTTCGTATTATGGTTTTCTCCAGATATATACTCAGGAGTGGGGTCCCTTTTTATGAACCTCCATCGTATTCTCCATAGTGGTTGTATCAAACTGCATTTCCACCAACAGTGTAGGAGGGCTCCTTTCCTCCACATCCTCTCCAGCATCTATTGCTTGGAGACTACTTGATGATGGCCATCCTGACTCATAGGCACACCTTTTGTTAGACAAAATAATCCAAGGGCCAGTGGCTGGATCATGGAGAAAGCAAGGGAATTCCAGAAAAACCTCATATTTCTGCTTCATTGACTACTCTAAAGATTCTGACTGTGTGGATCACAACAAACTGTGGAAAATTTTTAAAGAGATGGGAATACCAGACCATCTTACCTGTCTTCTGAGAAACATGTATGTGGGTCAAGAAGCAACAATTAGAATCAGATATAGGACAACTGACTGGTTCAAAATTGGGAAAGAAGTATGACAAGGCTGTATATTCTCGCCCTGCTTATTTAACTTATATGCAGTTTATGTCATGCAAAATGCCAGGCTAGATGATTCACAAGCTGGAATCAAGATTGCTGGGAGAAATGTCAATAACCTCAGATATGCAGATGATACCACTTTAACGGGAGAGGAACTAAAGAGCCTCTTGATGAGGATGAAAGAGAAGGTGAAAAATTTGGCTTAAAACTCAACATTCAAAAAACTAACTCGTGGACTCCGGTCCCATCACTTCATGGCAAGTAGATAGGGAAACAATGGAAACAGTGAGAGACTTTATTTTCTTGGGCTCCAAAATCACTGCAGATGGTGACTGAGGCCATGAAATTAAAAGACATTTGCTCTTGGGAAGGAAAGTTATGACCAACCTAGACAGTGTATTAAAAGTAATGTATGGATATGAGAGGAGGACCATAAAGAAGGCTGAATGTCAAAGAACAGATGCTTTTGAACTGTGGTGTTGGAGAAGACTCTTGAGAGTCCCGTGGACAGCAAGGAGATCAAACCAGTTAGTCCTAAAGGAAATCAGTCCTGAACATTCAATGGAAGGACTGATGCTGAAGCTCCAGTACTTTGGTCACCTGATGCTTAGAGCCGATTCACTAGAAAGGACCCTGATGCTGGGAAAGATTAAAAGGCAGAAGGAGAAGGGGGTGACAGAGGATGAGATGGTTACTTAGCATCACTGACTCAGTGCACATGAATCTGAGCAACTCTGTGAAATGATGGAGGACAAAGGAGCCTGGCGTGCTGCAGTCCACAGAGTCACAAAGAGTTGGACACAACTTAGCAACTGAACGACAACAAATACTTAATCGTTCCTTCGGCACACAAGAATAATCAATAAACAGAATCTTTATTTCAGAACTTGTCATTCTGGGCACAGAGGACTAAACTCCAGTGGCAAGGTCATGACATTCTGCTTCTGATGAATTCTAATCATTTAACAAAAGTCTCATTTAACCAAAATTCTGGGGATTGAGTTTACTCTTGGTGCAACTGCAGGAATGCTTGTAAGGGGAAGACTAACTCAAGGCTCTAAAAAAAAAGTTCAAAGAAGGAAATGTTCAAAAATAAAAACCTGAAAGGAAACTTTTCTTAGGTTCCAATTATTTGAAGGATTTTGTACATTTAGGAAATTAAAAAAAAAACAACATGGCAGTACTACAAAAAGGAAGTGAATATTATTCTTACAATTTAAAAACATGAACTAGAGCATATATGTAAATAATGCAATTAGTTTATGGAGAAGCTATACTAGTTACAATATACATACATTTCCCTCCTTAAATTCTGTATTTTGAATGTACTATTAGTGCAGCCTACCTATAATAGCTAGATTACCACTGTACTTTGCTTAGGTAGAATTTTGAAACATGCTTAGAAACATTTTTAAAGAACTTCAGTTGGAAAACTGATCAGTTTTATAACTGACAGAGTTCTGTTTTACAAAAGTCTTATGTAAGCAACAATGAGATTTTAATGCTATTTATTAATACTGTGTTAATAAACGTTCTCAAATTTATAAGCTGAAATATTTAAAACAGTCTTGATGTTCTTAAGACCAGTCCTTCTGGTACCCTAAGTTCAAAGTGACTCTGAACCAAGAAATACACACTGCAGGTCTTTGTATGTACATCACCCTAGCAGGGCTTCCAGGGTCCAAAACATCAGACTTGCTGAATTCTTACGATGTCAAGGTCAGAAAGGACACATCCAGGCTTCTACAACTGTTCAACAACATGATGCCTTTCTCAGGCTAGATGAGCACTCCTAGTGGGAACTGCCTGCTCTGTTAGCAACACACCAGACCAGATAACCTGGCCATCCCCCACCCCTACACATCCCAAACACCCAGAAATACTAAAGAAAAAAATACATTCTTCAATGTAGTTTTATAGCTATGTTTATAACTAACATTCTTTAAAATGCAAGTATGAAGGTACAAGGGGCATCCCCAGATGCTGAGACTGAAACCTGAAAATGCAGCAGGCACACGAGCCTGCGGTGTAGCTGTCTGCGGTGGGGCTTGGGTTTGATGCCTTCATGGAGGAAGGAGACGGAACCTTAGGTCTGTACGTGATGAGGCTTTGGAATTGAGCTGCTTAGTTGCTCAGTCGTGTCCAACTCTTTCCAACCCCATGGACTGTAACCCTCCAGGCTCCTCTGTCTATGGGATTCTCCAGGCAAGAAAAATGAAATGGGTTGCCATTCCCTTCTCCAGGGGATCTTCCCAACCCAGGAGTCAAACCTTGGCCCCCTGCACTGCAGGCAGATTCTTTACCATCTGAGCCACGAGCCCTATATAAATTATGACACCGGAGCAGCCAGTCTTTTAGCAAATGCCTGAACCTGAAAATATAGTGCCTTACGGGAGAGAGAGAGCTAAGACATGTGCTGGGGAAACCCTGGGGTTGGAATTATCGGCCCTGGAACTGGGAGAAAAGTGTCTCCCCTGAGAATTCTCAATTCTGAGCACATAGGCTATGCAAACACTAATTAAAAAGGAGCTTAAATGACTCTATCACTATCACATTAAATATATGATTAAGGCCAAGCATACAAATATATATTTAGGGCAAAAATGAATAAAGGGAACAACTGCATTATGATGAAATGAATAATTCATCAGGAAGACGGAACAATTCTGAATGTACTCTACCTAACAACACTGAAAAATATAAAAAGCAAAAGTTTGCAGAATTATATGGAGAAAATGATACATCTACAGTCACAGAGGGACATTTTCACTGAAGTAGATTTGGTCAACAAGACCAAAAGGTAGCAAGGATCCTGAAAATATGAAAAACCAAATTAAAAAAATCAAGGGACTGAATGAAGATGAAATTCCATCCTCAACAATAATCACAGGAAAAAGTGTTCAACGTCATTAGCAACTAAGGAAATGCGACTGGAAGGCTCAGGGAGGTAGCACTACACCCTGTGGGAATGTAAAGTAAAGCATGTTGATACACTAAATGTCAGCGAGATTCATGCAGACAGACTGGATCACTGCTGGCACAAACGTCAAAGGGCACAGCTGCTCTGGAAAGAAGGCTGGCAGCTTCTAATAAAGCTAAATACGAGCTCACCAGACATTCCAACAATTGCACTCTTGGATGTTTATCCCAAAGAAATAAAAACTATGCTCATACAAATTTACAGAAATGTATATAGAAGCTTTATTCTTAATAACTAAAAATGATAAAGAATCCATTTGTCCTTCAGTGGGTGAACAGTTAAACAAACCGGTACATCCATACCATGGAATACTGTTGTTGTTCCTTAGTCTCTAAATCATGTCTGACTCTTGTGACCCCAGGGACTGTAGCCCGCCAGGCTCCTCCGTCCATGGGATTCTCCAGGCAAGAACACTGGAGTGGGTTGCCATGCCCTCCTCCAGGCGGTCTTCCCAACCCAGGGATCGAACCCAACTCTCTAGTGTCTCCTGCACTGGCAGGCGGATTCTTTACCACTGAGCCACGTGGGAAGTCCTCATGGAATACTACTCAACAATAAAAACAACTACACACAACAACTTAGATGGATTGCAAGAGAATTATGCCGAGTGAAAAAAAATCGAGTTTCAGAAAGAGACATCCTGTATGATTTCATTTATAAGCACATAAGAAATATTTATTAAAAACTGATCACATGCTAAGCCACAAAGAAAGCTTAACAAACTTCAAAAGATTACTAAGACCATAAAGATCTCCCATCATAGGACTTCGAGCTAAAAAACCTATTTTCAAATAATTCTTGGATCAAAGAAAAAAAAAATCAGTTATGGTTATACGTGAGTGACAGTAAAAATGCTGGGTTGTCAATTCCAGAATTTGTGATTTGGCTAAAACAGTTGTAAAAGAGAAATCTACAGTTTTAAGTGCATATATTAAAAAGGAAGAAAGACATTAATGTGCTAAGTATACAACAACTAAGGAAGAAAAATGAATAGAGTAAATCCCATGAAAGTAGAAGAAATGGGCAGAAGTTAAAAAACAGAGAATACCCGTGGTATCAAAATTCTGCACAGAAGTGACAGCACCTGGCCCTTTAAGTGCTAGATGAAAAGACAGTATTTGTATGATCCAGTGTAAATGATGAGCGGCTTTTGTATATAACACAGTATTTTAAAAACCTATCTGAGTAGAGTTTCCTGTGCTGTATGGTAGATCTTTGTTGGTGACTTATTTTCTGTATCATACTGGGTAAATGTTAATCCCAAACTCCTACTACATAGTACAGGGAACTCTACTCAATATCCTGTGATACCCTATGGGAACCCACCTAGGTTATTACAGGATGAATATATGTATGTGTGTAATGGGATCACTTTGCTGTATGCCTGAAACTAACACAACACTGTAAATTAATTTTAAAAAAAGAAAAACCTATCAGATATTGACTGACTGCTCTGGGCCAGTTAATCATCAGGACAACCAAAGGAGGGAAGTCTTATTACTGTGCTCACCGTAAAAATAAACTACGAGAGATGACAGTGCTAACTAAACTACTGTGATACTTACTAAAAACATAATCATATATCAAATCATTGCACCGTCCACCTGAAACTAAGGCAGTGTTATATGTCAGTGCTATTTGCATAAAATTTAAAAAGCCTTTTTTAAGTAAAAAAACTGAGAAATCCTTATACTGTTTGCCATTGTTGCTGCACCAATTTACATTCGTATCATACGACTCAGCAATTCTACTCCTAGGTATTATCTGAAAAAGATGAAAACACTAACTCGAAAAGACGCATGTACCCATATGCTCATGAAGGTGTTACAATAGTCAAGATATGGAAGCAATGTAAGTGTTCATCAATAAATGAATGGATAAAGATGCAGTATATACACACACAATGGAATATTGTTGTTGTTCAGTTGCTCAGCCGTGTCCAACTCTTTGCAACCCCATGGACTGCAGCACCCCAGGCTTCCCTGTCCTTCACCATCTCCCAGAGTTTGCTCAAATATTACTCAGCCATAAAAAAGAATAGTCTTGCCACTTCCAACAACACAAATGGACCTAGAGGGTTAATGCTAAGTGAAATCAGTCAGACAGGGAAAGGTAAATCCTGTATGATTTTCCTTACATGTAGAATCTAAAAAACAAAACAAATGAAAAAGCCAAGTAGAAACAGTCACAGATAGAAAGAAAAAACAGGTGGTTGCCATAGGGAGGTTGGTGGGGAGGGGAGAGAAATAGGTGCTGGAGACTAAGAGGTCAAACTTGCAGTTACAAAATAAATGAGTCACAGGCATGAAACGCAGAGAGTGGGGAATACCATCAATAACTCGGTAATATCCTCGTAGGGTGCCACACTGTCACCAGACTAATTGTGGTGATTGTGCTGAACTGTATAGAAATATCAAATCAGTATGTCGTGTGTTAGAAACTAACACAGTGTTGTAGGCCAATTATACTTCAGAACCAAACTGAGAAAAAGATCAGATTTGTGGGCAGAGAGGGAACAGGATGAGGCAGTTAAAAGACACACAGTTATAAGATAAACTAGCAGGGGAGGACAGGGAAGCCTGGCGTGCTACAGTCCTGGGGCCACAAAGAATAGGACACGACTTAGCAATGAACAATAGCAACAAGGATGTAATATTCAACATGATAAACATAAAGAAATAGGCTGTATGTTATATATGCAAGTTGTTAAGAGAGTAAATCCTATGGGTTTATGGAAAAAAGATTTTTAATTTTTTAACAAAAAATGTTTCCTATTTAATTTTGGGTCTATATGAGATGATAAATATTCACAAAACTTACTGTGGTTTAAAAAAAAAAAAAAGAGGCAGGGACAGAGAGGTTAAAGAACTGACTCATGGCCAGATAGCTGGTAAGTGGTGGAGCTGGAATTTGAAAACTTTGTTGACCTAAAGTCCACACACCCCTGTTCAGCCTCAACGCCTCTTTTATTATTTTTTAAACTTAATTCTGAGGCAATGACAGATTCACAGGTGGTTGTAAGAAACAATATAAACAGATCACATACCTCCTCCCCACGTCCCCCCATCAGTAACATCTCGCCTAACGACAGCGTCAAATCACAGGAAGCTGACCCTGATCCCGTCACTGGCCTCTCCCAGGCACCCCAGTGTTACATGCTTGAATGGAAATGTGTTTCTGTGGACTTTACCACCTGTAGATCTGTGTGGCCACCACCACCGTCAAGACACAGAACAGTCCATCACAAACGTCCTTTGTGAGACCCTTCAACGTCCACAGTCACGCCCCTTCCCTCGCTTCTGAATTCTCAACAACACAACTCTGCCCCTCATCTCCACAAATCCGTCGCTTCAAGAATGCACTATGAATGGAATCACACAGGGTATCATGTTCTGAAGCTGGCTTTTTTCAGCATAATGCTCTTGTGACCCATCTAAGTTACTGCATGTATCGGGAGTAGGCTGTTTTTACGGTTGAGTAGTATTCTACTCAACACTGCGAAACACTTTTTAAAGAATACACGGTTTTGGGGGTGAGGACTCGGGCTGGAACACTGACGTTGGACAGGTCAGTGTCGCGCCTCTGGGACTCAGTTTCCTCATGTGAAAAATGGGGGATAACCAGCTGCCCCCTTGGTCCTCCCCAGTGATGACTGCTGTCCAAGGCGAGTCCTTGCCCCAGGCCTGGCCCCTGCAGCAGGAGGAGCTGTCTGAGCTCTGCACCCCTCTGGGATCCAAGGCGCATCGTAGCATCATGTGTTCGTGCAATCGTCTCCCACCTCCTGAACTTTAAACCTGTGGTCTCTGTCCCACCACAGGCTCCAGAGCAGAGACAACAGTCCACAGACAGACAGACAGTTGTTCTGAACAGGGCGAGAGGTCATGTAGGAAAGAGTAGAGACAGAGAAGAAAACATCTCAAGAAAGTATTGGGTTGACCAGAAAGTTAATTCAGGCTGCCGTGGGTGTGTGCGTGTGCAGTTGCTTCAGTCGTGTCTGCTCTTTTTGACTCCGGCTGGGCCCCTCTGTCCATGGATGCTCCAGACAAGAATACTGGAGTGGGTTGCCATGCCCTCCAGGGGATCTTCCTGACCCAGGGGTCAAACCCACGTCTTCTGCACTGCAGACGGATTCTTTACTCACTGAGCCAACTGGGAGGCAGCATGTAAGAAAAGCCTGAACAAACTTTTTGGCCAACCCAATACTTCTGACCAGCAGATTCTACACATAATTTAGAAAACTACTGTAAAGCAAATAAATACCTCTGAGCTGGAAAGCTGATAATGGCAGTAAAAATGATCAGTTCAAATAAGATTTCAGTAATAACCTCTATTTTTAGCTCCCATTTTTCAAACATTTTTTTGATCTGGAGATGAATGGCACTGTGATTTTACTGAGGAAGTCTGAGATCAGTGAGAAGTACATTCCTCCTAAAAAGACTTTTCCATGGAGACCCGGAGAGGAAATATTTGGAGCCTCTGTGCCATAAATCAGTGAACCATATGAGGAAGGTCCAAAAATAGCAGGGTTACCATCATAAGTGGGTGTTGGCCAGAGGCTCACCATGAAAGTGTTTATTTGAACAGCTTGTTACAGTACATTAAAAAATGTCGGTCCCACCGCCCTCCTTGACATCTCAAGTGCTCTTCTCTCAAAACAGACTAAAGAGCATGGTCCCAACAACGAATACACCCTAAGACTAGAGTATTGGCAGTAACATCAAACCTGCAAAAACCCATTGTAAGTTGGGGGAATCACACGTCCTTAGGACTGAAGTCATAAGGGTCAGTGAAACAAAACAAAAATCCTCCCACAGTTTAAAAAAGAACCTGGAAACAGAATCCTCCTTGAATAAGTGGCAGTAAGAGAATGAAAATGAATCATTAACTAGAAACCATGGTGCGTGAAGGTGACTCCCATGTGGCGAACAAGACCACACAGCATGTTCCATTTGGTTGTGGACCAGAGCAACTTTCTGAGAGCTTCAAGGACAATTTAAATGATTTTTTAAAAAAACCCAACTTCACAGCATAGCCACTGAAGTTTAAGAAAGTCTTTCTCAGTTCCTTTTAAGTATAGAGGTGGAAACATACATGACTGGACCCTTTCCGCTCTCCTGCTCGGCAAGTTGGGGCTCCCTGATCAGTTCCCAGGGCCCATTCCAACCACAGAGCAATCGATCGATCACTCCCACCTCCAGCGACAGGATGCCCGCGAAGGCTGGACCAGAGACCAGTCACTAGGCTCCTTCTGATAAACAGCCCGTGTGCACAGGACACTTCAGGAACACACACTGCATGAGGCTCCGTTTGGTTTTTCGCATATGCGTGTTCCTTTCTGTTTGTGGCTTTCTCTTTCGCTTCTTTCTTTCCCACCTTGTATCCCTGAAGAGTGATCTCTTTTGACCCACTCTGCTGTCTCAAGCTTCAGTAATTGTCTCCAGCGGATCCTCCCTTATGGCAGGACTGTATCGCAATGCAGACAGGAGTCACTTCGTGTGACTTCATTCTCAGGGTACAGGATTTTTC
Organism: Hydropotes inermis; assembly: GCA_020226075.1. NCBI lineage: Eukaryota > Metazoa > Chordata > Mammalia > Artiodactyla > Cervidae > Hydropotes > Hydropotes inermis. The sequence continues at coordinate 2,952,600 of CM035300.1, read as the reverse complement.
TGTAGAACTCTCATGTGCCTGGGCTGATGGAGTGTTTTGCATTTGCTTCTTCATGGGCTTCAGGAAGACAACTCTAGTTTGAGAGCAGACTGTGCTGGGTTGCCCAAAAAGTTCATTCGGGATTTCCCGAACCTGAGCAAACTTTTCAGTCAACCCAATATTGCTGTTCTTGTTCAGTCACTAAGTCATGTCTGAGTCTTGTGACCTCATGGACTGTAACACTCCAGGCTCTTTTGTCCTCTAGTATCTCCCAGAGTTTGCTCAGATTCACATCCACTGAGTCAGTGATGCCATTCAACCATCTCATCCTCTGTCGTCCCCTTCTCCTCTTGCCTTCAATCTCCCAGCATCAGGGTCTTTTCCAGTGAGTCAGCTCTTCACATCCAGTGGTCAAAGTACTGGAGCTTAAGCTTCAGCAAAAGTCCTTCCAATGAACAATCAGGGTTGACTTCCACTAGAATCAACTGGTTTGATCTCCTTGCAGTCCCAAGGACTCTCAAAAGTCTTCTCCAGCACCCACAATTCAAAAGCATCAATCTTTCCGTGCTGAGCCTTCTTTATGGTCCAACACTCACATCCGTTTATGACTACTGGACTAAACATAGCTTTGACTATAAGAACCTTTGTTGGCAAAGTGATGTCTTTGCTTTTTAATACCTTGTCTAGGTTTGTCATAGCTTTTCTTCCAAGGAGCAAGTGTCTTTTAATTTCATGGCTGCAATCAATGATTCTGGAGCCCAAGAAAACAAAATCTGTCACTGTTTCCACTGTTTCCCCATCTATTTGCCATGAAGTGATGGGACCAGATGCCATGATCTTAGTTTTTTGAATGTTGAGTTTTAAGCCAGCTTTTTCACTCTCCTTTTTCACCCTCATCAAGAGCTCTTAGATTTTCTTCACTTTCTGCCACTAGAGTGATTTCATCTGCATATCTGAGGCTGTTGATATTTCTTTCAACAATCTTGACTTCAGCTTGTGATTCATCCAGCCCAGCATTTTGCATGATGTATTCTGCAGAGAAGTTAAACAAGCAGGGTGATAATACAGAGCCTTGAATACTCCTTTCCCCATTTGGAACCAGTCCATTGTTCCATGTTGGTTCTAACAGGTGCTTCTTGACCTGCATACAGGTTTCTCAGGAGGCAAGTAAAGTGGTCTGGTATTCCCATCTCTTTAAGAGTTTTCCACAGGTTGTTGTGATCCACGAAATCAAAGGTATTAGTGTAGTCAATGAAGCAGAAGTAGATGTTTTTCTGGCATTTCCTTGCTTTCTCTATGACCCAACAAATGTTGGCAGTTTGAGTTCTGGTTCCTCTGCCTTTTCTAAACCCAGCTTGTACATCTGGAAGTTCTCAGTTCACATAGTTGCTGAAGCCTAGTTTGAAGGATTTTGAGCATAGCCTTACTAGCATGTCAAACGAGTGGAATTGCACAGCAGTTTGCTCATTCTTTGGCATTGCCCTTCTTTGGGATTGGGATGAAAAAACTCACCTCTTCCAGTCCTGTGGCCACTGCTGAGGTTTCAAAATTTGCTCACATACTGAGTGCAGCACTTTCACGGCATCATCTTTTAGGATTTGAAATAGCTCAGCTGGAATTCCGTCACCTCCACCAGTTTTGTACACAGTAACGCCCTTAAGGCCCACTTGACTTCATACTCCAGGATGTCTGGCCCTAAGTGTGTAACCACACCATCGTGGTTATCCAGGTCATGAAGACCTTCTTTGTACAGGTCTGTGTATTTTTGCCACTTCTTCTCACTCTCCTCTGCTTCAGTTAGGTCCTTACCATTCCTGTCCTTTATCGTGCCCATCCTTCATGAAGTGGTCCCTTGATATCTCCAGTTTGCTTGAAGAGATCTCTAGTCTTTCCCAGTCTGTCGTTTCCCTCCATTTCTTTGCATTGTTCACTTAAGAAGGCCTTCTTCTCTCTCCCTGCTATTCTTTGGAACTCTGCGTTCAGTTCGTCTAACTCTCCCATTCTCCCTTGCCTTTTGCTTCTCTTCTTTTCTCAGCTACGTGTACAGGTTCTTCAGACAACCACTTTGCCTTCTTGCATTTCTTTTTCCTTGGGATGGTTTTGGTCTTGGCCTCCTGTACACTGTTACAAACCTCCATCCGTAGTTCCTCAGGTATTGTGTTTACCAGATCTAATCCCTTGAGTCTATTCATCACTTCCACTGTATAATCATAAGGGATTTGAAGTAGGTCACACCTGAATGGCCTAGTGGTTTTCCCTACTTTTTTTCAATTTAAGTATGAATTTTGCAATAAAGAGCTGATTACCTGAGCCACAGTCATCAGATTTTGTTTCTGCTTACTGTATGCATAGAGTTTCTCCATCTTTGGCTGCAAAGAATATAGTCAGTCTGATTTTGCTACTGACTATCTGGTGTGTCTGTGTAGAGTCATCTCTTGTGTTGTTGGGTGTTTGCTATAATCAGTCATTCTCTTGGCAAAACTCTGTGAGCCTTTTCCCTGCTTCATTTTGTACTCCAAGGCCAAACTTGCTTGTTATTCTGGGTGTCTTTTGACTTTCTAGTTTTGCATTCATCCAATATTACATATACCAAAATATAAGGCAAGAAAGTTACCTCTTGGTCAACTTACGTTCAAATAGAGGTTTTAGAGCTCAGATCAGTTTTTTTTAAAAAAGGAAAATACAGAAATTCAACAATGCACTAGCAGTAAGACGCTCCCAGGAGTACAACTTAACCGTTTGAAGGCTTGAATTAGAATAGCTTTAGATGTCCTTTGGCAGATGAATGGATAAGGAAATTGTGGTACATGTACATAATGGAATATTACTCAGCTATAAAAAGAACACATTTGAGTCAGTTCTAATGAGGTGGATGAAACAAGAGCCTATTATACAGAATGAAGTAAGTCAGAAAGAGAAATACCAAAACAGTATATTAACACGTATATATGGCATTTAGAAAGATGGTAATGATGACCCTGTATGCAAGACAGCAAAAGAGACACAGATGCAAAGAACAGACTTTTGGACTCTGGGAGAAGGCGAGGGTGGGATGGTATGAGAGAATAGCACTGAAACATGTGAAATAGATGACCAGTGCAAGTTTGATGCATGACGCAGGCCGCTCGAAGCTGGTGCTCTGGGACCACCCAGAGGGATGGGGCGGGAAGGAAGGTGGGGGGGGAGGGGGGTTCAAGATGGCGGGACACGTGTACACCCATGGCTGATTCATATCGATGTATGGTAAAAACCACGACAATATTGTAAAGTAATTAGCCTCCAATTAAAATAAATAAATTACTTAAATTAAATAAATTAAAAAGGACATTGAAAAAAAGAAATACAGTCCTTTTAAACAGTTAGGGAAGTTTTAAAAAAGCTGGCCACTTGAGTTTCCTACAAATGGGTTTTCACAGCTTGGACAAATTTTCCAGTCATATAGTCATATATGGATTCTAAAACTACTGAATCCCAAACAGTTGAGAGGGAGGTGAAGATGATCTAGTATATAAATAGGAACTTGTGCCCCAAATAACACTTACACATTTCCACTGTTTTCATTCACTGAGCACATACACAATACCTGAGTGTCCACTGAAAGCAGAATCCAAAGCTTTCTGAGTTAAATATTCCCACAAGGGGCATCACCTCCCACTTCCAAATTAGAGACTAGACCAGCTCTTCCTGGGGACACTGAACTTAAAACCATTATGGGGCAATGTTGATCCAACAACACTTATTTATTAATTGGTACTGCACAGAGAAGACATCATTTAACAAATGTTCAACGATCCTACACTTCGAAGACAAGATGATTCATTTCTGCTTTATAACTGCAGAATGGTCTCATACATAATGACAATTAATTGCAAAGCATAACAGCTGAGATACTTAATGGAGTCCACATAGAGTGTGTAATAGATGACCAACCATGACAGTCGCTGTTCAATTAAAGATAGTGACATAAACATAAATATAAGGAGAATGCCATCCTTTGCATTTGGTTTACAGTTTTTACAGGCCTCACATTACCGGAGGCAACTCTGTAAGGTGTAGCCTATTTACAGATTTGCTAAGTGTAAAATGAAAGTGATATACAGACTTCTTTTATCCCTTGGAAAAGAAGTAATATATTTTATGTTTGCAGACATAGGAAGTGCCAGTTATTTATCTTAAGAGATTAATAATTCAACATACATGCAACCCAAAACAAAGTATTCATCACTGCTAGCTGGAAGTGACAATTTGATTTTTCATATAGCCCACAACAGTCTAGATGTAAACTGTATTTGAACACAGTCTAAAATGAAACAATGACTAATTCTGTTAATGATACAGTGAATTAACAGCAATTATAGAGTTGGCTGAATGCCTGAATGTTCAGCTAGTGCTACATGACAGACACTTTCCTCTGAAAGCAGCAGAGTGTTCATAAATACCACAGAAGTTTCCATAGTCTGTGTGTGTTCTGGGTTGGGGGTGGGGTAATGGTTCCCTACGTTTGTACCATAAAATTAAAAAGCATGGCATGTATGTCATAGAAAATGCTATTTACAATTACTTAGAATCATAGATTACAAGATGGCCAACAATGGGCCAGGCTCCACTGTAACCAACATGCCCTGATTACATAATTTGATCTTCATAATCACCCTGTGGGGATGGTATTACTATTATTCTCAATTTAAAAATAAAGAAGCTGAGTTGCAGGTTCAGAGGAATTCAAGTGCTTCTAGTTGAAGCAATTCCAATTGTAAGTAAAGAATTTATAAGGAGGAAGCAAAACCAACCAATACAAATACACACAAGAAAAACAACCCATACCCCAGAGAGATTTTAGAAAATAACAGAAAACCAGGAAGAGGATGAAGAAATTTACCTGTGAATTCTCTATCTCAACAGTTTGACTTCAGACAGAAAAGTTAATGACACGGAGATTCAATCACTTTTTCAGGTCAAGTTCTGATAGAGTGGGAATTCAGGTAAAGTGCTTTTAGCAAAGAGAAGAAATGTGATTTTCATTATTATTATGATTGTTCTTATTCTGTAAAATGACCTGCCATAGCTGTGAGATTACTGAAGGTGAGAAAAACCAAGTCTGTCAACAAAAGGTAAACAAACGACATTTTAGTATGACTTGAGAGCTGGCATTCAGATTTATCTAACGCTTGGAGCACTTGAGTTTCTCCGTTCAAATAGCGCAGCGGGCATTCCTCAAACGCCTGTGGGAGCAGCTCCCGGTGCCCCGGGGGCGGACCCGACGCGGGAGGCGGGGAAGGCGGCCGGAAGGCGCGGAGGCCGGGTGTCCACGGCGGGGCAGGAGCTCGTCTCTCGGCAGCTCGGGCCGCGGGCCGCGGGGTGAAACTGGCCCCCAGGATCGAATCCTCTGCAGTCCGTGAGGCGGACTTATTTCCAGCTCCCAAAACGGGTGTTCTGTGACGAACAGCGCGGAAGGCTTTTTGATATAATGTCTGAACACCTGGCCAAATCAAGAGCAAAGCGGACACAGGCGACCCAGCGAAGAGGGGCCGCGGAGGGGAAGGCGGGCAGCCCGCGCCGCCGCCCGCAGCAGGCGCCCGGGAGGGGGCCGGACGCCGCGGCATCAGCCGCCCGAAACGGCCGGAAAACCACTGCGACTCGGCCACCCTGGGGCCCTCCTGCCGACAGCTGGGGAGGAGAGAGGGCACGTTTCTCACAGCCCAAGGGCAGCCATTCATTTGTTTTCTATTAAAATTTTTTTAAAAATTGAAGTACAGTTGATTTCTAGTGCTGTGTTAATCAGTGCTGTATAGTAAAGTGACTCAGGTATAGAAACATACGTGTATATTCTTATCATCTTTTCCATCATGGTTCGTCACAGGGGACTGAATACAGCTCCCCCCGCTGTGCGGTAGGGCCTGCGGCTGGTCAATTCTACATAGAACAGATCCCATCTGCTGACCCCAACCGCCTGCTCCAGGAGGTGGTCCTTTAGTGACCTTTGGGTGAGGCACCTCAGAAGGATGGAATATGCTTGTCCCCTCACCTCCTCACCCCCAAAAGAATGCTGAGAACCACCGCTTGTCATGGACCATCTGCCTGACAACGCAGGAGACCTAAGAGAGGGGGTTCCATCCCTGGGTCAGGAAGATCCCCTGGAGCAACCCACTCCAGGCTTCCTGCCTGGAGAATCCCATGGACAGAGGAGCTGGCGGGCTACAGTCGGTGGGGTCACAGAGAGTCAGACCCCCAAGTGACTCAGCATAGCACTGCGAGGCTGTTAGCATAGCTCTGCTGGTCGTCGTGGCGAGCATTCAGGAGCTACTGGTTTACTGAAGGAATGTTTCATGTTATTATAAGGGATACTTTACATTTTACTTTTATCTAATGATAGCTAGTCCCTTGGCCTGCAAAGAGATCACACTAGTCAATCCTAAAGGAAATCAGTCCTGAATACTCACTGGAAGGACCAATGCTGAAGCTGAAGCTCCAATACTTTGGTCACCTGATGTGAAGAGCGGACTCACTGGCAAAGAGCAGTCTCAAGACTAGTCAGGCCAGGGTCAGGATCTCCATGTAGAAAGGTAGTCAATTTATTTACCTACCTACCTACCTTACATACCTATGTATCTATACATGTATATCTAACTATGTATGTATCTATGTATCTATCTACCCATGGATCTATCCATTAATCCATCCTCCATCTCTTTACCTATCTGAATAAATTTGATGTGCCACACTGCGTGAGTTTAAAGTGTGCAAAGTGTTACTTTGGTTAATTTGAATACTGTAACACCACTGCTCATGAAATATTAATAATGTAATTGTAGTACAATGTTATTGTTTATGTTCATCACATAGATGCATTAGATTTCTATGGCTTATTTAGTACTAATTACAAGTCTGTACCTTTAAACACCATTACTCTGACCCCTCCCCTCCATCCCCTGATAATCTCCATCTTTCTGATTTTTACACATTTAATTTTTTTAGATTCCACAAAGAAGTACTATCATCATACAGAACTTGTCTTTGTCTGTCTGACTTATCTCACTTAGGATAATGTGTTCAAGATCCATCCATGATGTCACACGTGGGAGGATATTTTTTTTCTCATGGCTGAAAAATATTCCATTGTGTGTGTGTATCTTTTATCCATTCTTGATGGGCATTTGGGTTGTATCTGTGTTCTGGTAACTGTGAACAGTTTTGCGATAAACATGAGTGTGCATACACCTTGCTGAATTCCTGTTTTCATTTCCTTTCGGTATATACTCAGAAGTGGAACTGTTCGATCCTATGGTAAGCAAACCCATTTTTAATTTTTTCGAGGAGCCTCCATAGTGGTTGGACCTGTCTTCATTTCGACCTTCAGAGGTTGGTTCTCTTTTCATCACATCCTCACCAGCACTTGTTGCCTTGTCTTTTTCATGACAGCCACTCATGACAGGCATGAGGTGACAGCTCACTGTGGTTTTGACTTCCATCTCCCTGACATTGGATGAGGTTGAGCATTTTTTCATGTGCCTGTTGGCCATCTGTATGTCTTCTTTGGAGAAATGTCTATTTAGTTCTTCTGCCATTTTTTCTATTGTTTCATTTTCTTTGTTATTGCATTGACTGAACGTCAATGAAGAATCTGCCTGCAACACAGGAGACCTGGGTACAATCCTCAGGTTGGAAAGATCCCCTGGAGAAGAGAATGGCTATCCATTCCAGGATTCTAGCCTGGAGAATTCCACAGACAGAGGAGCCTGGTGGGCTACAGTCCATGGGGTCACAAAGAGTCAGACACAAACAAGCAACTAATATTTTTACTTTTGCTTTATGTATTTTAGATATTAACCTCTTGCCAATATACACTTTGCAGAGACAGTCTTTCATTTCATAGGCTGTCTTTTCATTTTGTTACTTGTCTGTTTTGATGTGCTGAAGCCTGCACATTTGCTGTGGTGCCATCTTTGATTTTCATTGTTGTTTATGGTTTTGGTGTTGTGGCCCCCCAAATCATTGCCAAAACCAGTAAGGAAGAGCTTCTTCCCTGTTTTTTCTACAAGTTCTAGGGTTGTTAATAGTTCAGTTGCTGAGTCATGTTTGACTCCGCAATCCCATGAACTGCAGCATGCCAGGCTTCCCTGTCCTTCACCATCTCCCAAAGTTTACTCAGATTCATGTCCATTGAGTCGGTGATGCTATCCAACCATGTCATCCTCTGTCATCCCCTTCTCCTCCTGCCTTCAATCTTTCCCAGCATCAGAGTCTTTTCCAATGAGTCAGTTCTTCGCATCAGGCAGCCGAAACATTGGCGCTTCAGCTTCAGCATCAGTCCTTCAAATGAATATTCAGGGTTGATTTCCTTTAGGATTGACTGGGTTGATCTCCTTGCAGACCAAGGGTCTCTCAAGTTTTAGGGTATCAGGTCTTATGTTTAAGTCTTTGATCCATTTTGAGTTGATTTTTCTGAGTGTTGTGGTAGGGGTCTAATTTCATTGTTCCGTGTGAGTTTTTCTAGTTTTCCCAGCACCATCTGCTGAACAGGTTTTCCTTTCCCTAATGGGTTTTCTTGGATCCCTTGTTGAAATGTCAGTTGACCATATAGTTCTGGGATCTCTAGTCTGTTCCACTAGTAGATGTGTCTGTTTTTGTACCATTGCCTGTTTTTATTACTATGACTTTGCAGTGTAGTTGGAAGTCCAGGAGCACGAGGCCTCCAGTTTCGTTCTTTCCTGACTATTCAGGATCTTTCATGGTTCTGCCCAGATTTTAGGATGGTTCTTTCTATTTCTGTGAAGAATGTCTTTGACATTTTAATGGAGATTGCACTGAATCTGTACATGGCTTTGAGTAGTACGGTCATCTTATCAATATTAATTCTTCTGATCCACAAACATGAGATGTCTTTCCAATTGTTTGTCTTCTACAATTTCTTTCAGCAGATTTTGTAGTTTTCATTGTACTGACCTTTTATTTGGATAAATTCGTTCCAGTCATTTCACTGTTTTTTGATGCTACTATGAATGGGATGGTTTTATTTCTTTTTCATATGCTTCATCATTATGTGTAAAGGAATTTAATTTATTTCTGTGTGTTGATTTTGTATCCTACCACTTTAGTGAAATTATTAATTCCAACAGCTTTTTGACTAATTCTTGAGGGTTTTCTCTGTACAGGATTGTATCATCAGAAAACAAAAACTGCATGTCTTCCATTCTGATCTGCACGCCTTTATTTCTGCGTGCTGCCTAACTGCTCTGGCCAGAACTCCTATTAGTACTATGCTGAAGACGAGTGCTGAGGGTGGCATCCTGGCCTTGTACATTGTCATAAAGGATACACTCTCAGTTTCTCTCCACTGAGTATAATGTTACCTGTGGGTCTGTAGTATACGGCCTTTACTGTGTTGGTATGTTCCTTCCACATCCAGGAAACGATTTCTCCTTTAGCTCAGGGCTAGCAAAATTCAGAGAGCAGTATTTACAGTTCGACAAGGAATTGATACTTCAGGGTCTGCTAGTTAGGAATTTATTGGTGAAGAGCCCCAGGTGCCTTTGACAGAACCTCTCCCCAGCACCCTTTCCTCCTTGTATCACCTCTTTCATCTCCCTCGCAAAACCCGATTTAAAGGATGATCTAATATAATGAATTCATATCACAGTGTGAATTTTAAGAGCATGTGTTCCTTCTTGCAAGGATTTAGGCAGTTAATCTCTCTCTGTAATTGGGAAAAGTTCAGTTTGGAACTCAGTTTGAACTCCAGCTCTGCTGTTCACCTCCTAGGTGACCTGTGAGCACATGGTCTCCAAGGGCCACAGCGTTCTGGCCGATGAAGAGTGGGGGATGGGGCCATGGGGGTACATGCTGTCTCTGTGGCAAAGCTGCATGGGTTAAATCAGGCATGCATTTTCATTGTATGCCTACTGAATCACCAGGCATTGTTCTAGATGCTGGGAATACAGCTGTGTGCTGTGCTGAGTCATTCAGTTGTGTCTGACTCTTTGTGGCCCCGTGGACTGAAGCCCGCCAGGCTCCTCTGTCCATGGGATTCTCCAGGCAAGAACACTGGAGGCGGTTGCCATGCCCTCCTCCAGAGGATCTTCCCAACCCAAGGATCGAGCCCAGGTCTCCCACATTGCAGGCGGATTCTTTACCAGCTGAGCCACCAGGGAAGCCGCAGAATACTGGAGTGGGCAGTCTATCCCTTCTCCAGGGGATCTTCCTGACCCAGGAATCGAACTCAGGTCTCCGGTATTGCAGGTGGATTCTTCATCGTCTGAGCCACCAGGGAAGCGACAGAAATAGAGCTGTCCCTGTGTCTAGGGAGCTCACAGGCTAACTAGAGAAAGGGAAGCATAACCAACTCAGAGAAATGCAGGGTGCCAGGAGGGAGAAATGCTATGGAGAAAGTCAAGTTTGGTGGTGGGGTGCTCAGGAGCGTAAGGTGCTTGGGAGTTGTCACTAGAGACTCCGCTGGAAAGGTGACATGTGAGCTGACGCCTGCAAGGAGGAAGGGAGTGGACCATGTGGATTTCTGGGCAGACAATGAAACCGGAAGGAAGGGCAAATGTCACAGTTCCATGGAACAAGCCCGCTTAGAGTATCTGAGTCAAGAGAGACAGATGGTGACTTCAGTGTGATTCTGGACGGTTTCGGTGTGCTTTTACTTGGTGAGGTGAGAATCATGGGAAGGTTTTAGGCGAAGAGTGGACATATTCTGACTTTCATTATAAAAGGACCGTTTGGTACCCGAGCAGGCGCCACAGGAAGGATGGTGCTGGAGCAGGGAGATCAGACTGAAGCCTCCCCAGCAATGCAGGCAGGGGCGCAGCTGCTGGCGGCCGTAGCTGGAGGGCTACTGGAAAGCGTGTTCCTAAGCGGAAGGAGTCTGGGTTTCTCCTGAGTATTTATTTTGATTCGGCGAGACTGGATCTGGCTAGGCTGTGTGGGAAGAGTCAAGGAGGACTGCAACTTTTGCTTTAGCAACTAGAAAAGTCGGTTTCCATTCATCAAGCGGGGAGCCCTGGAGGACCGGCCGGGCAGGAGCGGGCAGGGCGTGTAATGACGAGCTTGCTGCTGGAGCTGACTGTGGGGTGCTCAACTGCACGTGTCAGACAGGCAACGCCACCCGGGTGCTAGCTCTTGACCCATGGCTGGGCTTTACATGAATGTAGGAACTCAGGTCAAAAACAAGTGCATTCAGAAAGTCCTCTGAATAAACACAGGTAAGAAGAGAAATCACAGTGGAAACTTAAAAATCAGTAAACTGAATAATAAAAATAGGATATACCAAAACATGCAGGAGATAGAAAAGACCATGCTCACTGGGGAGAGACAGTCTTAAATATATATTGGTGTATGGCTGAAAGCAGCTTAAAAACACCCACGGCTGATTCATGTCCATGTGTGACAACAACCACCACAGTATTGTAAAGCAATTAGTCTCCAATTAAAAAAACTCAATAATCTATCCATTTGAAGAACTTAGAAAAAGAGATACAAATTAAATCCTTTCAAAAAAGAAAAGGAAAAAGATTATGACAGTAGAGTGCACAGACGAATGAAACAAAACATATAAACACATAAAAGGAGAAGTGAAAAACCTGGCTTTTCCCGAAAGATCTAATAAAATTCCTATTTATGCTGATCAAAAGACAAAGAGGGGAAAGAGTAATTCTAATATCAGAAATTTTAAAAGGGCAAAAAATTGAAAAAATAAGATGGTATTATGATGTTTATGCCAATCACTTGAAAATATAAATAAAAGAACATACTTCTTAAAAAAAAAAAAACAAGACTTAGAGAAACTAAAAGGAGAAGACAGACAGCATACTCGTGCCACAACGAGGGGAGCAGTGGCCAGGAGGAGGCCAGTGGGGGATTTCTGACCTGCTGGGGATGGTCAGTTTCTTGACTGGCGTTATAGCTACAGAAATGCTTCTCTTTGTGAATGTTTATCAGTGTCTACACCTATAATTTGTGCTGTTTGTGCATGTATATTATATTGCAATAAAACATCTCTCTAAAAATTATGTAAAAAAAGCACAGCAAACGAGTGCTTGCACGGCACTCCAAGACACCTGGGTGTTCTCTCTCTCAGATCACAGGGAGTGAGCAGGAGTGGTTTTACACTCTGAACCACAGCATCCTCTGAAGCTGCTGGGAGATGCTTGTCAGCTTTCTTCTTTGAGCAGAGCAGCAATGACAATGAAAACAAGAAATAATAATACCCTAGTTAGAATAAAACTATGATGAACTTTAGTTACAGATCACTCTCTGGCTTTCAAATGCTGGGTATTGTTGCTTCCTGGGTAACTAGTCAGCTACATTATTCATGATTAGCCTTGACCTACAATTTAAGGTTGAAATATTAATATAATGAGGATAATAAAATGAAAATGATGAAAATCTGATGGATCTAAATGATCTATTTCCTTGTATGAAAGCAATGAATGTCTTTCCTATTAGCTGAGAAAAGTAAGCAAACCATAGTTAATTTTATAAAAACAAAATCAAACCATAAAACATACAAGACACTCTGAAATGATCTCTAAGTTAAGATTTATTTAAAAATGTGTTTGATGCAATTTGTAATAGAAGAACAAACTATATTAAAAAGTTTTTAGATACTATTAGTAAAGAGTTTTTTTCTCACACAGATATGCGTGCTTGTAGTTTTTCTGTTTTTTTTTTTTTTTTTTTTAAACATGCTAGGTACAAATTTTATCATTCCTTTTTGGAAAATACCCACCAACAGATACTGTGCTGCCCTTCCCAGGAAGACAGTGCTTTCTAGTCAGAGAGCAGAGCATCAGACAGCACGTCTCCCTGGGGGACAGGCGGCCCGAGACACCCCTGACAGAAGGCGCTACGGGCGTGGCTGCTCCTTGTCTGCCCACTCTCAGGTCAGCGTGGAAGGCCCACTTATTTCTTCAAAAATAAAGTATCCAGATCCACAGAGAGACAGAAAAAGCCAAGTTATGAATAGGCAATGTCTGTATGTTTCTACCATAAAACACAGGTCTGAGCTGTTAAAGCCAGTAGGATTCCTTATCCTTCGGGTGGGTGCCGTCAGCATCTCTGAGACCTGAGCCACCAGACACAATGTGTTGCAGCCTTTTCAAAGGGTGTTCAGCAAAAAAGAATGAAACACGAGTAAAACATATTCCGTTATTTCGCTTCTGAAATTTTCAGGGACACATTAAAATACTTACACATTAGACTATTTTAAAAGTGCTGGTTTTGAGCACAGTAAAATTATCTATGACATGAATATTAAAAAATGTAATCTCCAATAAGATATAAAACAGTTCCTACTTTACAAAAAGAAATACAGAATTAAAAGGCTGAGACATACTAGTGACTTATTATGCTTTTCTTTTTGGCTGTATATACACTATTCCTAGGTATAGTTTCACTAAGCAGATATTTTTTTCAGAAAAATAATCCTATCATTGGTGGTGAAGTATTCAACTAAAGACTTGGCATTAGATACAACTACCAGTGTCATGCAAACAGATTGCTGCAGATTTAGGAAGAGAGGCATAAACATACTGGTTAAAGAAAATCAACGTACTAAAAACTGCACTGAGATACAGCTTTTGAAAGTACAACCAGTAATTCACTGATCTAAAACTGGTCCTATCGGCTGTTCAGTCACAAGGTTGTGTCTGACTCTTCTGAGACCCCATGGACTGTCTGAAGCCCACCAGGTTCCTCTGTCAATGGGATTTCCCAGGCAAGAATGCTGCGGTGGGTTGCCATTTCCTTCTCCAAGTAAAACTAGTATATGAAGGGTAATAACATTATGTATTTAATTAAACATTTGTTTTGCTTGCTTTATTAGAATTTTGGGGAATTCTGGAAGAAATGATTGGAATGACTCATCTGAAAGTGTGAAAAATTAGGTACTAGAATGTGGGATGTTCAAACTGATGAAGCTCTACTCCCCAAAAGTTCCCATGGCAAGAAGGTACATCCATGTCACCCCAGTGACCTTTAAGTGATAAAGTTGAACCTGAAGCACTTAAAAGTTCTCAGTAAGGATTCCCAGTCTGAGAGTTTGGGAAAAGGGATCTCAAGGATTCTGTCATGCTACAGGCATAAAGGTTCATTTTATGGTAGACATCTGGTAACAAATAGCCAGCCAATCAACCCACAGTATTCTTGCCTGGGAAATCCCATGGACAGAGGAGCCTGGGGGCCACAGTCCATAGGGTCATGGGTTCATCCACAACTGAAGTGACTTAGCATGCACACAGATGGCCAGTCAGATTTACTTGTAAGCCTCTGCTCCCTCTCACCGTTTTCTCTGACTAGCTTAGCTACCCTGGTTCACTCTTGAGGGTATCAGAAAATCTTACATGAATCCAAGTGTGTGCCGGAGGTTGTTCTAAAAAGAGCAAAGGATGAAGGTAACAGAGAAATAAAAACCAGCACGTGTGTGCATGCTCAGGCTCTTCAGCCCTGTCCAACTTTTTGCAATCCAATGATGTAGCCCGCCAGGCTCCTCTGTCCATGGGATTCTCCAGGCAAGAAGATTGGAGTGGGTTGCCATGCCCTCCTCCAGGGGATCTTCCCGACCCAGGGATCAAACCCTCGTCTCTTGTGTCTCCTGCATTGGCAGGCAGGTTCTTTACCACTAGTGCCACCTAAAACAAGACTTAACCCCAGATATGGACTATTTAGAGCAACAAGAGACTAGAAAGGATGGGAGTGGTACTTCCAAATTATTAGTAAGCGAGTATGTCTTAGTGAAAAGCTTTCAAGACACATGCCAACTTTCCCCCTTCAAGTCATACTTCTGTCCACAAAATCGGACTTCTAAAACTGACAAATCAGCTGGTGACAATTTCTTTTAAAACGTCCAACAGGTTTCTAGTACATGGGCGCTTAAATGATAAGTCAATACCCAAAGTTTGATATTTCTTTGTCCTCATGGATTGTCTAAGCAGATTTATCCGCTGGAGGGATTTAATTTTTTTCTGGCAGTCTTCTTGACAGGTTCCAGTTCAGCTGTTTGCTTTGAACACTCCCAGGAAAGGCAAGCCCTTTCTCAGAGGTAGAGCTATTCAAAAGCAGACTGTCCCGCGATGGGTCAAGGTCTTCCTCCCAGGGAATCGAAATCTGTTTCCCTGTGACTGACACCCGCCCCTTCTATTTTTGTTCCATCCAGTCACTGAGCAGCCAGTCTAACCCAACCCACGCCATGGACATCAAAGGACAGCTATCACATTCCTCCCAGGACCTATTTTTCCTAGTAAACATCTCCAGGGTAACTATGTCTAATTCAGAGGAAAGTACATGGTCCCTGGAGGCCAAGCTCAGTAGATTCCCGGTTGCTTATTATTAGAAAATCTCTCTAAGCCTCATGTAAGTTCTCCCCTCTGTAAAAGGGAACATCCCAGTCTTACCAGGGTGTTTGGAGGAGGGATGGCTTGGCCACGGCTGCCCACTACAGAGCTTGACCCAGTGGAGAAACTCCAGAATGTGAGAAAATCTTTCCCTCCCAGCTTACTCCTGTGTGCCCTCCTAAAAACAAAGAGCTCGGAAGTGAATGAGGCATTGCAGGCACCGCACGACGGGCTCAGAGTTCCAGATGCTGCGCTCCTAAGAGTATCTGCTTAAGGTCTCAGGACCCTGCAGTTCCCCCAGAACTGTTCTCAGTCAGAAGCCCACACATTATTGTTTATATGGAAACAAAGCAAGTCTCCGTTTCCTGCCCCGATCAGGGCCTCGCTCTGATTTCCAATGACACGCTCCCCACTGAGCTGTTTCCACTCCACCTTGTTGGTTCTGGCCCATCCTCCGAGCCCATCAGGGACGCCTTTTCAGAAATGGAACTGGCGGACCTCCCCGCTTTCCCTCCTGGCTTTGTTTGATTCACACACTCCTGTCCTGCAGAAGCTGGAGACGCCCACGCTTTTCCCGAGATGTATGTTTCATAAAACAGACCGTACCAGGCTCCCGAGCAGCACAACTGCCTCATCCGAGCCCCCAGCTCGCCTGCACGTCGGCATCCCTGTTACTGAAGGGACTGCCCGAGACAGGTCCTCACGTCCCTGCAGAGCGACAGGGATGCAGACGACTCAGCGGCTGGTGCAAAGGAGAAGAGAAGGCCGCACGGTCCCCACCCATTAAAGGAGGAGATAAAGGTCAGCTGTCCTGTGGCTTCACCACTGGAAACTGACCGAACGCAGCCCTGCGGGGCCCGGGGCCGCCGGCTCTGGCTTTCTGGATAAGAGGTCCTGTGTGACGTCCTGGCTTCAGTCCTGACAGTGTTAGGATATGCTGGGCAAGTTACCTAGTTTTTCTGTGTGTGGCTCTCCTATTTGGCAACATGATAGTCATGACTTCTCGCTTTGATACCAAAATAACATCCAAGTCTCTGTGGAAAGGAAGGAAGAGAAGGAAAATAGAAGGGGGCACGGGAGGCAGGGAGGGGACCCCGGGAACTCACGGTGAAGGTCGAGGCCGAGCTTTGCTTTTTAAAGTGTTTACTCCAACCCACAATGTTCAGAAGTGAAGCCGAGTCAAATGAGAACTCCGTCTTGGTGGCCAACAGACAGAGTCAGCGTTCTCTGGGTCTTTTCATTTCCAAAGTGGAGAATGACTGCTCTACTTAAAGAATAGATAACCAACAAGGACCTACTGCAGTGCAGGGGAACTCTGCTCAACATTCGGTGACAACCTATAGGGGACAAGAATTTGCAAACGAACAGACATGGGTATGTGATAACCGAGTCACCTTGCTGCAGACCTGAAACTAACAGCTTCAGTGCTGTTAGTTTGTGCTTCAGTCTCAATCAATAAGTTTTCAGAAAGGGAATGAATTTAAAGTCATCACACGTTTGCTTTACATGCAGTAGAAAGTAATGTGAAGAATGCTTAAAGGAGATAATCGCCTCCTAAGTGAACTGCATCACCCATGTCCTGACAACGCTGGACTCAGACTTTCTTTAGTCGTTTCTGTACGACTTTTCATCAGCCCATCATTCTTATTAATGGACAAATACACACTCTCCTTTACCGAATTTTCCTGACATGACTGCTCAGTCTCTGGGGTCACACCTTCATCTGATGTGTGTGCACCTCCCGTGGGCAGCTGAGCTTCAGAGGCACCAAGCCTCCGAACTCGTGGTCGGCGTCCCAGACCTGCTCCTGGAAGAGTCCCCTCAGCCCAGGCCGTGCCTGGATTGCCTGGCTCTGGGGCTGGCACCAGCCCATCCTGTCTCCCACTTCCATGCATTAACAGGCTGCCTTACGTTACCTTAAAACATACACCACAAAAAAAGGCGATATGAGAAAGGATGAGAAAGAACAATGCGGTGTGCATCAAAAATTGGGATGAGGGAATAAACAATAATTTTTCCATTTACATACAATCAGTCCTGGGAAGTTGTCTATGCTAACAGAATAGACATGCATCCCTAGGTGTGCATACTGAAGAATATGTATATATATAAATAAGCGATAATACATATTGCTAAAAATGGATGAATACATCATACTGACCTTGGGGGGTTTAAACGGATAGTCAGGTGAAAAGGTTATGTCAAGAAAGAACACCCCTCCTTCATAGACAGATCCTGGGGGTCCCAATATAGTTGACCTCCATTCATAAATGTTGTCTCCTTTGGGTCCAGCACTGAAATAAGACATACAAATGAAATGTGCTTAGAGATGATATAAAGCTTGGAACTGTAAAAATATCTATTTATGATAACAATAAATTGAGCCATTCCATAGAAAACACACCAAAGTTAATAGGTTAATTCCAAATGAGGATTCACTTGTCAATATCATCAGTATTCTATAAACGAAATATGTTGGTATTACTAAACAATACAGAACCAAGAAGTTCTGTTTTGCCATTCATAACCTTAAACCTATGAAACAAAAGATTCCAAGGACCACAGGCCAGGAAGCAGGAGCAAAATTTTTAAATTAATTTTTACTGGAGCAAAATGTCTAATAAAGCATAAAATTATTTCTGAGACCCTGAAAGGGTGGTATAGGGTCAAAGAGATAAATTTTCAAAGCTAGAAGGAATGCTAGAGAAAAAAAGTAGTCTAATCCTTATGTTAACTAAGAGCACCAATGCAGCAGATGGAGATCAGGAAATGGTCATCATTTGTAAGACTCAGCTCAAGTATTACATCTGAACCTTCTTTTCTCAATCCACGCAAAGATTCCCTGCTCATGCCCCCAGCGTCCGCTAGTGTGGTCTGTAGAAGACGGGATGCATCATTTTGCTTTATACCTGTGCTTAACTGTTTGCTTTTTCCATCCCTCTCTGGAAGTTCTCCGAGGAACAGGTTCTGCCTTATTCTTGGTACTCAGTAAATAAGAGTTTGTCAGATGCTGCTGCTGGAATAACAGTCAAGTGAGGGAAGCCACGTGGCTGCTAGCTGCAAACCTGTGTTCCCCAGCTGCAGAGAAACTCACGGAGGGAAAGAAGACCCACACGAGTCAACCTAACTGTCCTCATTCTTCCAGAGTAACAGAAGGCAAAGTGAGATCATAATTAAGCCCTCCAGTGTTCTTCTTGCCACACCAACCTGCTAGCACATCAGCCAGAAATCCCCTCAGCAGCAAAGTGGGCAGTCCTGTTAAGGTGCTTGAGAAGATTTTATTGCCAACAAAGATTTGTCTTCTTTCATATTTTGAAATTAGTTTGTATCTACAACAATTTCATTGTTGAGCAGGAGACCAAAAAAGCATGCATCATTATCTATGACAGAGGAGGAAGAATACATCAGTACACTAGGGAACAGACGGCCTCTTCCATAAATGAATGGTGTTGGAAAAACTGGACAGCTACATGCAAGAATCAAACCAGACTACTTTCTCACACCACATACACCATCAAAGTCACAGTGGATTAAAGACTTCAATGTAAGCCCTAAACTCATAAAAATCCAAGAAGAAAACAAATATAGTACACTCTTTGACATTTGTCTCGGCAACACTTTTGGGGATGTGCCTCTCAGGCTAGGGGAACAAAAACAAAAATGAACAAAGAGGACTACATCAAACTAAACAGCGTTTGCAAGTGAAGGAAACTATCTTTGAAATGAAAAGGCAGCCTATTGAATGGGAGAAAGTATTTGCACATGACAAATTCGTTAAGGGGGTAATATCCAGAGAATACAAAGAACTCATACATCTCAACATAAAAAAACAGACAACCTCTTAAAAAGTGGGCTGGGGACCTAAACAGACATTTCTCCAAAGAAGACATACCATGGCCAACAAGCACATGAAAAGATGCTCAACATCACTCATCACAGAATGCAAATCAAAACCAGAATGAAGCATCATCTCACACCCGTCAGAGTGGCAATCATCAAAAAGACAACAACTAACAAGTGCTGACAAGGATGTGAAGAGAAAAAGGGAACCTTCTGCACTCTTGGGGGGAATGCAAAGTGGTGCTGTGCTGTGGAAAACAGTGTGGAGATTCCTCGGGAAACTGAAAGTACAACTTTTAGCGGAACTTTTGCTGCTAGTAAAACTAAAAGTAGAACCATACAATCCAACAATTTCACTTCTGTGCATGTATCCAAAGAAATGAAAACAGTAATTTGAAAAGAATATGCATCCCAGTGTTCACTGCAGCACTGCTTACAATGGCCAAGAGACAAAAGCGACCTGAGTGCCCATCAGCAGACGAATAGATAAAGAACACGTGGCACAGTATTTTATATATATATATATGCGTTATATCTATGACATATATATATGCATTGCACTGCATCTATGACGTGGGCTTCCCTGGTGGCTCAGGCTGTAAAGAATCTGCCTGCAATGCAGGAGACCCAGGTTTGGTCCCTGGGTTGGGAAAATCCCCTGGAGAAAGGAATGGCTCTCTCCACTCTAGTGTTCTTGCCTGGAGAATTCCATGGACAGAGGAGCCTGGTGGGCTATGGTCCATGGGTTTGCAAAGAGTCGACATGACTGAGCGACGAACATTTCTCTTCACTTCATCTACGACATATACATATATATACACACACATATATATGTATATACATTGCTTTCGTATGTTGGCCATTGTAAGCAATGCTGCAGTGAACACTGGGATGCATATTCTTTTCAAATTACTGTTTTCATTTCTTTGGATACATACCCAGAAGATGTGCATATATATAAATAATAATATATGGGGCTTCCCAGGTGGTGCTGGTAGTAAAGAACCTGCCTGCAATGCATGAGACATAAGAGACCCGGGTTTGATCCCTGGGTCAGGAAGATCTCCTGGAAGAGGCATGGTAACCCACTCCAGTGTTCTTGCCTGGAGAATTCCATGGACAGAGGAGCTTGGCAGGGTATAGTCCATGTGGTCACAAATGGTTGGACATGACTGAAGTGACTTAGTACACAGCACATATATAATACTATTATATAAAAATAAAATGATGTGTTAAATATATTGTTTATATATTTATAAGATGTGGAATGTGTGTGTGTGTGTGTGTGTGTGTGTGTGTGTATAATATCACTGAGCCATAAGAACGGCAATCTTGCCATGCAGGACAGCAAGGATGACCCCGAGGTCACGGCGCTGACTGAAACACAGGAAGACAAACGCCACAGGATCTCACTGACGTGTGAAATCTCGAAACACAAGAAAACGTGTATGGACACAGAACAGACTCAGGATACGGAGAACAAACAGGTGGTTGTCAAACGGGAGGAAGGGTAGGTGGATGAGAGAAACGGGGCGGGCGATTAAGCTGACAAAGCTACAGTGACAAAATAAATGAGCCACAGGCATGAAACGTACCGAGTGGGAAATACAGTCAATAGTCATGGGATAGTTTTGTATACTGACAGATTAAACACGAAGAAAGCATGCATCTTAACCAATTTGGGATTATTCTGGGAATGCAAGGATAGTTTAATAACAGCGAATTATTAATATAATTTACTTGCAACACATTAAAGTAGAAAAAATGACAATCACAATAGGTGCAGAAAAAAAGCACTCAATAAATTTTAAAGATAGCTATTCATTAAAAAAACTCCTAGCAAAATCAGAATAGTAAGAAACTTCCTTAACTTGGTAAAAAGCATATACCAAAAACCTCATAGCAACTGTATATTCAATGGTAAAATATTAAAAGCACATGCTTTAAAAATTGAGGCTCATGACAAAGATGCCCACTAAATCCACTTCTAATCATTACTATCCTAGAGCTCATATCCATCAAGGCATGAAAGACATTAAGTTGAAAAACAAAACATTTATGGACTGGGATGGAAGAAACAAAATGTTTGGCATTTATGGTATTTATGTACACAGAAGAAAGCTACCCAAATCTATGTACAATTGATTAAATTTAATAAAAGCTTAACATAGAAGCAGGATATATGATCAATAGATGAAAATCAACTGCATTTCAACACACCAACAAAATTAGAAAATGCATTTTAAAAGACTTTTTACAATAGTATTAAAAATACAAGGAACCTATAAATAGAGTTCAGGAAAAATATATTAAGAATTGAATGGAGAAAACTATTAAAACATATTGAAATACACTCGAGGAAATTAAATAAATGAAGACACCAAGTTTATAGGTAAGAAGACCCAGGACCCTGGGGATGTCAACTTTTCCTTGATTCCATGTAATTCTAATCAAAAGTGCAACAGATTTTTAAAAAAACAAAACTTGACACAGTGATTCTAGAATGCTTTTGGGTTTGGTGAAGCTCCTCAAACTTTTCTACCCACAAATGAAAACCTGATATATGTTGGAACTGATGGGGCTGAGAAAACAGTTTTGTCTTTGGCAATAGAGAAACTGAATCTCTACCTCAACCAGAGGGCACTTGTGGTAAAGACCCGCCTGCGAATGTAGGAGACTTAGAGAGACGTGGGTTCACTCGCCGGGTCGGAAGACCTCCCGGAGGTGGGCATGGTAGCCCACTCCAGTATTCTTGCCTGGAGAATCCTATGGACAGAGGAGCCTGGTGGGCTACAGTCCATGGGGTCCCAGAAAGTCAGACATGACTGAAGCGACTTGATATGCAAACATATAAACCTCTGTTGTAGATGGATTAAGCAGTTAAATG
Source organism: Hydropotes inermis (assembly GCA_020226075.1). Taxonomy (NCBI): domain Eukaryota; kingdom Metazoa; phylum Chordata; class Mammalia; order Artiodactyla; family Cervidae; genus Hydropotes; species Hydropotes inermis. Next base: position 2,930,565 of record CM035300.1, on the reverse strand, counting down.
CAAAAGTCAAAAGCTTTACAGTCTGACTACAGAGAGTGACCAGGCAAGCCATAAACTGAGATCATATAAAATGGACATGAAATTCTCATGTCCAGAATATACTTACCTAAGTAAGTTATGAAACAGCAAAATCATGCAGTGACACAAATGCCCACTGATAGAAAAATGTGTAAATTCACCCAAAGAAATACTACACAGCAATGAAAACATATAAACTAACATTGAGAAATCTTAAGAATATACTAACGAATACAAAAAGCAAGTGTAAAAGGAATGTGCACCATATAACACTGTTTCTACCGAGTATAAAAACAGACAAGAAAGGAAACTGGCTGGGGAACAGATGCTAAAAGTTCCAGAGAGGCGTTTCCTGGGTCGAATCAGAGGGTGGAAAGCTGAACTCAGGAGGAGCTTCAGTGGTTCTGGGAATGCTCTCCTACTCAGGGTATGTGATGGATTCAGAAGCTCTCTGTTTTACGGCTAGGTTTCATAGCTTCCTTAGGTATTAGACATTAATATATTCTTAGATCTGTGTCAATTTTTCATATTAAGTATGCAGAAAAAGCTGACCAAGTTGCCACGTGAGAACAGTAAGTCGCACATACTGTGTGGTCCTAACTCTAGGAGCTAGAGAAATAAAACAATATTTTATATCACTTATGGATACATATCTGTGTCAGCGTCTTTCAAGAAATGAACCGGAAAAACGCACCTAAATTCAAGGCGGCAGCTGGGCAGGGAACGTGGGAACGTTGGAGGGGGTGATGGGCGGAAACAGATCTGAAGGAGAGTTTAATTTTACTTCGAGGCTTTGATTTCTCTTATTTAGATACAAAAAATAAAATCACAGTGAGCCAAGTTCATTGCCAAGTACTGAAATAAAATTCAAAGGACTGGGGTCCAGCCTTCCTGCCCTGTCTGACCACGGGCCTCCTCTCCTGAAGTGGACAGTGAGGGCAGACAGAATATTCAGGTCAGAGGACAGTGAAACGTTGCCAACAACAGCATCTTGTTGCCAGACAAGCTCACTCATTCAGATAAATAATACACACAGTTATGTCCTGAGCTATAATTAGACCCAAAACGAACAGATAAGTTTATTAGAAGGAAGGGCTTAAAAGTAGAGTAAATTATAGGTTTGTAGTTACAACATTACTTCAAGGGAGATGAAGAAATTTAATTTAAAAAATATGGGCTTCCCAGGTGGCTCAGACAACAAAGAATCTGTAATGCAAGAGATGAGGGTTCGATCCTTGGGTTGGGAAGATCCCCTGGAGAAGGGAATGGCACCCCACTCCAGTATTCTTGACCAGAGAATCCCAAGGACAGAGGCGCCTGGCGGGCTACAGTCCATGGGGTTGCAAAGAGTGAAACACGACTGAGCAACTAACACTTTCTTAGACCCAACACAAACAGAGAAGTTTATCAGAAGGAAGGACTTAAAAGGCAAGCAAATTATAGGTTTGTGTTTACAGCATTACTCCAAGGTAACTGAAGAAATTTAATTAACAAAATGCAAAGAGGAGAGCACACAGCTAGGAAACAAGGAGCAGAGACACAGTTCCCAAATCCGAAGGCATAACTTATGGGTCCCTTTGAGACATGCTAAGGTGATTTTCCGAGAATGGTCATCACAGTTAGGTATATAATGTAAGCTAATCACGGAGTCACCAAATTGTGCCTGCAAAGAAGGAACTTGAAAGCAGAGGGCGGGAGATACTTCAGAAAGTGGACAGTGTCTGTAGATAACGTATATTCCATTTACGCCTGATCCAAGTTTTATCTGGCTCTCAGTCAGAACTCCAAATTTTGCTGCTTCTTTGAAGTCATTAACAGTGGATTGGACGACTCTGTTAATAGCATCACAGTTGGTTCACGCTGCCTTTCTGAGAAAATACTAGCAGTGACAGACTATCTGAAAAACAGATTGGTGCTTTATTTTTATGTTTTTAAAGATTTCCTTGCAGTATAGTTGATGTAGTGTTGTGTTAGTTTCAGGTGTACATTGGAGTGATTCAGTCGTACATACGCACATCTTTGTTCTTTTTCAGATTCTCTCCCCATATAGGTTATCACGGAAGACCGAGACCGAAGCACTCACTGCGCTATGCAGTAGGTCTTTGTTGATTATCTTTCTTGTGTAGTGTGTGTATGTAAACCCCAAGAAGAAATGTTGGGGAGGAAAAAGGATGAATCAAGAGCTTGAGATGGGTGTTTTAAAATTCATTTAACACTAATATTATTTCCTTAATACACAGATTGAGTCTTGGCAATCTGGCCACCTGCATCATCTTAGAAATGGTCTACCTGCACCACTTATAATCCCAAAGCTTACAGCAGAGGTCCATGAACTACACAGCCCTCTGTCCCACAATCATTTTAATACATTCCAGTTGAGAAACCCTAGCGGGAGTGTCTAGGACAGTGTTGGCCAATATGGTGGCCATGCAGCCATCGAGGACTTGAACTGCATGTAGCTGGTTCCAGGTAAGAGGTACTGACATGAAAAGACGCTCAACATGCCTAACCAGGAAACACAAGGGAAAGCCATGATGAGATCGCATCTCACACCTGCCAGGAGGGCCATCATCAGAGAGAACACAGCAAATGCAGGGGACGAAGGAGAGAAAAGGGAATAAGTTGTACACTGTTATGTACAGTACTGTGGAAAACAGTATATGGAGATTTCTCAAAAAACTAGAACTACCCTTCTATCCAGCAATTCTACTCCTGGGTATGTAGCTGAAAAAAAAACCAAAAACACTCATTCAAAAAGATACATGCACCCCAGTAGTCACAGTATCATTATTTACAATTGCCAAGATAACGGGAGCAACCTAACTGTCCATCAACAGATGAATGGATAAAGAAGACGAGGTACACAGTGGAATATTACTCAGCCATAAAAGCGAGTCAAGTGTTGCCATTTGCAGCAAATGGAAGGACTTAGAGGGCATGATACCAAGTGAATTAAGTCATGCAGAGAGAGAGAAATGCTGTAGGTCTCACATATATGTGGAATCTAAAAAATACTACACAATGGCTAATATCACAAAACAGAAGCAGACTCAGAGATACAGAGAACAAGCTAGTTACACCAGAGGGCAGGGGGCGATCCAGCGGCAGGGGGAGGGGGCGGCACAAACTGTTCGGTATGAGACAGGCTCAAGGGTTACAGTACAACCTGGGGAACATATGCCAATGTCTTGTAACACTGCAGTGACTGTAAATGGAGAGTAACCTTTAAAAATTGAATTTAAAATGAAAAAAGTTAAAAAGAATATATTGTACAGCACAGGAAATATAGCCAATATTTAATAATAACTATAGATGTAGGATATTCTTTATAAATTGTGAATCACTATGTTGTACACCTGAAATCTATATAATATTGTAAATCAGGTATAACTCAAAAAAAATAAAGGAAAAAAGAGTTTACAGTGCAAAAAAAGTTTTTATAATGCCAGTAAAAAACAAGATGTGTTGTGAAAATAAAATAAATACCAAACTTTGATGACAATGTGAAGAAAGTGAACTACATCATTACTTATTATTCATTACATGCTGAAATAATATTTGGAGTATACTGGGCCAAGATACATTAAAATTAATTTCACCTACTTCTTTTTACTTTTTAAATTGTGGCTACTAGAAAATTTTAAATTACACATGTGCTTCATATTATATTTCTATTCAACAGAACTGCCTTGAATCTAGTTTCTGTGATGGTGGGAATGTTCAGGTTTTCATCCTGAGCCAGTGTCGTAACCATCAGCTACACATGGCCATGTGGCACTTGAAATGAGGCCAGTGAGAATGAGGAAGTGGATCTGAAACCTCAGTTTCAATGAATTTAAATCCAAATAAGTCCACATGGCTAGTGGTCACACACACGCACAGCACAGACCCACAATGACTGGGATGTGTTTAATACGTCATCAAACACATGAAAAACTTCCATTCTGTATAGATACAAAATGGAAGAATGGGCTTTTATACACTTTGGCTGGATCAGAAAAGCGAGAATCAGAGGTTGCAGAGTGTTCTATGCTTTTAACGACCCCTTCTTCCGTAGACCGGTCAGAGAGAGGCTGGTGCCAGAAGACGCCTGCAGCAGCGCAGCGCTGAGGCTGGTGGGCAGGCTCCAAGCCAGACGGTCTGTCTGCATCTCAGCCCGCCGCTACATGAGCACTGTATGTGCTCCGTCGCTGAGTCACGGCCGACTCTGTGCAACATTTTGGACTGCAGCCTGCCAGGCTCCTCTGTCCATGGGATTCTCCAGACAGGAATACTGGAGTGGGCTGTCATGTCCTCCTCCAGGGGGTCTTCCCCACCCAGGGATGGAACCCATGTCTCCTGTGTCCTATGTATTACGGGTGGATTCTTTACTCGCTGAGCCACTGGGGAAGCCCGAACACCTACCTGACCCTGAGCAAATGCGTCATCGCTCCATGCCTTAGTTTTCTCATCTGTAAAACGGGGCCATACAGCACCCACCTGAAGTGTAAAATTTCAGCAGAACCGCACTCACAGAGCTTGGGAAACGGGCTGAGACAGGCCCAAATAGCAAGCCTCCAAATGTGGGGGGCTACTGTGGCCGCAGTTCTGCCTGTGGGCGGCACAGAAGTGCACAAACTCACTCGAAAGGTTAGTTGCCTGGTGGTTTTCTAACAAAGGTTTCAAGACCCCAGGACTAGAAAACAGGCGACTGAGACTGTGCACAAATGATGGCGATCACATTCCTCCTCCGCAGTCTGCCTCCGTCGGGGCCCCACCCCCCATCACCTTGTCTGCTCACCTCCCACATGGTGTCTCATCGTCCACCTCTGATGATCGACCTGCCAAACACCGATGGAATCCTTAACCTGGTCAGAAACCTGAGCGTCAACCTGGGCCAAGCTTTATTTTATTGTGTAGTTGATTTACAATGTATTTTAAGTTTTGCTATCTTGAGAGTCCCTTGGACTGCAAGGAGATCCAACCAGTCCATCCTAAAAGAAATCAGTCCTGAATATTCATTGGAAGGACTGATGCTCAAGCTGAAACTCCAAAACTTTGGCCACCTGATGCAAAGACCTGACTCATTTGAAAAGACCCTGATGCTGGGAAAGATTGAAGGCAGGAGGAGAAGGGGATGACAGAGGATGAGATGGTTGGATGGCATCACCAACTCAATGGACATGAGTGTGAGTAAACTCCAGGAGTTGGTGATGGACAGGGAGGCCTGGCTTCTTCCTTCGCCTCTAAGTTCCACAGAGCCTACTTCCTAGTATCTTTCTGATCTGTCTCCTGGCTGTATCCTCTGTCACTTTCATGGTGGCAGCAGCATCTTCTGTGATTTCCCTGCCTCCAGTCTCGCTTCCCTCCCATCCTTCCACTAAAGGGAAGAACGGACAGTCTCCAGAAAACCTTTTAAATGGGACCACGTTTCCCTGTTTCTCTGGCTCCTCAATACTTCAAGATCAAGCCCCAATTCCGCAGGCACACACAAAGTCTTCCACAAAAATCTGGCTCTAGCTGACTTCTCTGACCTCATTCTCTGTATTCCTCTCTCCTCCAACTCCATCCTCCAACCATACTGGAACCACTTGCAGAAACTCCATGGGGTCTGGGCTCTTTTGGGAGCTTTTGGAGAAGATGCTCTGCAGGTCTGACCATCCTATTTGTCCTTTAGGTCTTAACTGCCTTCTCCTCCAAGGCATCTTCTTTGCCCCTAAAGGCAGGGGTAATGTTCTATGCAAACATGGCATTATAAAAAGTTGTTTATGGGGCCCTTAATACTGGGGAAAGAAGAAGAGTTAAGAAACAATATTATGTGGGTCAGAGGAAAGAACTTGCCCTGATGGTGAAGGGACGTCCCCGATCGCCGAGAGGGTGCTGAGAAAATAAGCCAGGAAGGCAGCTCTTGAGGGGCCCAACAGAGAATGTCTCTCACAGACTTCCAAGGGTCCCTGTGTTTGTTCAGTAATTTTTCCTACAAGACCAGTACCATCAACACCCACTGTAACATCTTAGGAAGTCAGAATGCAGCAGTACTGAATGTATATAACCAGGTCACTCTGCTGCAGACCCTAACCTAACACAACACTGTGAATCACCTATTCTCATACACAAAACAAGAAATTTTAAAAAAGGAATCAGGCAAAAGGGTGAAATCCTAAAAGGAAAGACAATGAAAAAGAAAAAAGAAAAGATCCACTGTGTATTCTAAACTCCAAGGAGAGCTGGACTGTTTCCGCCCATTACTATTTCACATAGTTTCTTTCCAGCTCATAAGAGTTTGGGGCTTATTCTCAAGGTATTCCTAGAAAACGAACTGTTACTTTTTGAGAACAAGTATTTTAATAAATGGGAAGTATCTTTATCCTCAGTCAGACTTTTCAGATTGGGATGCATACATGGGAAAAAGTTCATTCGACTACAGCTGTTGTGGTTTAGCTGGAGACCCCATGGACCGGAAGCCCGCCAGGCTCCTCTGTCAACAGGATTTCCCAGGCAAGAACACTGGACTGGGTTGCCGTTTCCTTCTGCAGGGGATCTTCCCAACTGAGCAACTGAAACCACATATCCTGCATTGACCCTTTTGAACTGTGGTGTTGCAGATGACTCTTGAGAGTCCCTTGGACTGCAAGGAGATCAAATCAGTCAATCCTAAAGGAAATCAACCCTGAATATTCATTGGAATATGTGAAATAGTAATTCATTCAGCATCAGACTGATGCTGAACATGAAACTTGAATACTTGACCGTATGATGCTAAGAGCCAACTCATTAGAAAAGACCCTGATGCTGGGAAAGACTGAAGGCAGGAGGAGAAGGGGACGACAGAGGATGAGATGGTTGCAAGGCATCACTGACTCAATGGACACGAGTCTGAGCAAGGTCCTGGAGTTGGTGATAGACGGGGAGGCCTGGCGTGTTGCGTCCATGGGGTCGCAGAGTCGGACAAGACTGAGCGACAAACAAGTCCTCCACTGGCAGGCAGATTCTTCACCACCGAGCCACCAGGACAGCGTCTCTAAGTTATCTTTTTAGCAGATCTTAGAAGTCACTACTATCACCTACCTGGGGTCTTTTGTTAACAGCGCAAAATAATTACTGCTTAAGAATCACGGCCCTTCCTTTTCCCAGGGCATGCAGGAGCTAGCAAGATGGCATGCTAAGTCAAAACCAACCTCCTAGAGGTTACAGAAGAAGGCACACTCTTTCAGGAGTGTGTGTGTATGCGTTTATTTCTCCTAATATGTGATATATTACACTGAGTGCACAGATTTGTAACATGTAATTTTAAGAGACATAACTATGAAATAGCAGGTAAACGCAGAGAAACAGGGAAGTAGGGAGGAAGAGCTCAGAGAAAAAACTGTGTATTCTGTCTATATTCTTACTTTCCATTCTAAGCTAATTTCCTAAGACTCACTTGTAAGCACAAAGATACATTACAGAGTCAAAAAGAACTGCATTTTATTTTATTTTATATATTTTTAATATATTTTATATATCTTATTTTATATATCTGGGTTGTTAGAAATAAGGTTAGAATCATAAAGACCTTCCTTGGAAACCATCTATCAATTGTTCAACGTTTTCATCGCACAGAAGCGAGCAGTAGAATGGGACTGGAATCCCACTGACTGAGACAATTAGGCATAAAATCAATCAGCATTACTTAAAATACTAAATTATAGAATTTTTAATCCTACATGAGCTGAGAGGACTCTAGCAATAGGGTGATGGAGTTAGTCTCAATCTTTTTGAGTCTTTTTCGGTGTACTCTCTCCTTGCAGAAGAAATGACCCATTGCAGCAGCGATTCTTAGCATCACTAAAGGCATGGGGGTGGGGTTGGGGGGAGGAAATAATTTGAAAAAATGAAAAAGCTCTTCCCCCCACTGGGGACCACTTCTGTTTTGAAGCCTTCATTTGAAAGGTGATAAAATGAAGGGTCAGAAAAGCGTCGCCCCAGCCCACACCTGGAGAAGGACACTGAGCCTCTGACCCCAGTGAGGTCCTTCCTACCTCACCACTGCGCCGTCAGACACCGGAGTCGGCTGGAAAAGCCACGTGCAAAAGCCGCGGCGCCCGTGAGCTGCTCTGCTCAAGGCCGGAGACCCGAGAGCAAGACCGACGTCTGGATTTTTCTTCGCTTCTTTAACCAGTTCCCTCCTGTCTGTACTTCCCGGCCGGGGCGGGCGCCCTGCCGCTGTCTGCAGGCTTCTCACGCGGCAGCCTCGCCCGCTGCGGAGCACCGGCTCTGGGGGCTCAGCTGCCCCGCATCGTGGGGGTCCTCCTGGGCCAGGGACGGAGCCGCCGTCCCCTGCAGGGAGAGGTGGATCCTAAACCACCGCGCCCCCAGGCAAGCCCCGGGCTTTCCCGCGCTGCGCATCCTGGGCAGGTTTCAGGCGATCCAGAGGTCTGGTAAATAGCCATGTGTATTTCAGCTACCACACTCTCTCTCTCTTTTAAATTTTTCAGAGGAGAAATAGTGATCCTTGAGGACCCTCTTCATTTCTTTAGGGAACCTACCACTTCTTACCACCCTGCTTTTGTCCCCCGACCCCCACCTCAATTCCTGTGAATTGCGAGAAATGACAGCTCTCAGCGTCCCCAGGCCTCCAAAATTGGCCTGTCCTATCTGCACCGTGAGAACAATTTAGGAGCTAGCCCAGGAGGCACGTCCTGCGTCTTTGTTAGGGAAGATCTCCACCCCACCCCCGAGTGAGACAGGAAGGCTGGAGAGCTCTACTGCGTCCCCCGATCTTATCTGCAGGTTAAAGAAGCCTGCGACAAGCAGACAGGCACTGCTGCCCGGGTGCAGGTTCCAGGGAGCCAAATCCTTCTCAAAACGCTGCAACTCTCCAAAACGGTACCACTGAAGGCGACGGAGTGCAAGATTCCCTGGTATCATTTCAAAGGCAGCTTTACGACGTTCTGACATTTAAATGATACCAAAGTAAAAATTCTATTTGAACCTTAAGACAGGGCAGAACTTGAGGAGAGTTAATGGTTCTTAAGGGAGCTAAGATTTATGTGTTTATTTGTATACAGAGTTACCAGCAAGGCAGTTTGGTTTCTCAAGTAGGTTAGATACCTCCTATATACTGGATACATTTCTCACTGGCTGAGACCACCTTTGCTTCTTCCATAGGAAAATAGTGAGCAACAATTGCTTCACGGAGCTGCCTAACTTACTCCAAAAAAGTACACTGGCTGTGATACCCTGCAAGCTGCGTGCTTTTCATTGTATCCCTGATGTTGCCATGAGCTCTAAGACCCACCGTCACTGTTTTCTTTCACCCGCTGCCTGGAGGCCAAGGTTAGCCCAGAGGAGAGGAAACAAATCAACCAAAACGCTAATGGCAGGCTCCCCTGGTGGCTCAGCGGAAAGAATCCGCCTGCCAATGCAGGAGACATGGGTTCGATCCCTGGGCCGGGAAGATCACACATGCCGGGGAGCAACTAAGCCCGTGCACCCCAACTACCAACTCTGTGACCTACAGCCAGGGAGTTGCAACTACTGCAGGCTGCACACGCCGGAGCCTGTGGTTTGCAGTGAGAGAAACCAGCACAGGAGAGGCTCACAACGAGAAACTTAACCTGAGCATCGCAGCTAGAGCGGCTCCCCCACCCACTGCAGCTAGAGAAACCCTGTGTGCCGCAGCGAAGTCCCAGCGCGGCCAAAAATAAGTTAAAAAATTAAAAAAAAAAAAGACTCGTGGCAAAAGTAAACTGCACACACAGAGACGTAAGAAGTGTTTGTTGAAAAATAATACACACCTGGATGGAACACTAGGCTAGTAAGACGGCAAGGTGGTAGAGGAGACGGCTTCAGGGGGACAGAGCCAGGTCTGAGTTCCGGCTCCGCCACGGACTGTGTGGGAGATAAAGTCTACTCCCACAGGCTCGGGACCTAACAAGTGAGGGGGAGGGAGGGGGCGAAAGCAGGGAGGAAGGCGGGCTCCCTCTCGGGAGCTCAGCAAACACCCCGGGGGCCCAAGCCGGGGCAGCGCCTGCGGTCTGCGGGGTCTTCTAACGAGACGCTCCCGGGAGCTGTGGGCTTCCATCGCTCATCTCTCTGCCCCCTCCGGGGATTCAACCGAGAAACTCCACACACGGGCTTGCCAGGGGGTGAAGTGGTGGAGTCCGCCTGCCGAGGCGTGGGTTTGATCCCTGGGTCAGGAAGATGCCCTGGAGGAGGGCATGGCCACCCACTCCTGTCTTCTCGCCTGGAGAACCCCATGGACAGAGGAGCCTGGGGTCTGCAGTCCATGGGCTCACAGAGAGTCGGACAGGACTGAGCGACTGAGCGCATGCACACATTTAGTGAGTAAAGCGGGGGAGAGAATAATGGGAGTCTCGTGCTTTTAAAAACAAGTTTGAACTGCTTCTGGAACTAAAAAAAAAAAAGAAAGCCTGGGTCCCACCCAAGACCAACTCAGCCAGAACTGACCGGGGCTGAGAGCCACTGTCACCGGTGATGGACTCACGGAGGGTCTCAAACTGTGGTCCAGAGAGCAGCTTCCCTGTGGCTCAGCTGGTAACGCATCCGCCCGCAATGCGGGAGACCTGGGTTTGATCGCTGGGTTGGGAAGATCCCCTGGAGAAGGGAAAGGCTGCCTGCCCACTCCACTATTCTGGCCTGGAGACTTCCGTGGACTGGATGGGGTTGCAAAGAGTCGGACACGACTGAGTGACCTTCACTTCACTTCACCTCAGGGGGCAGCGGCAGCACGCAGGTCCACCGAACAGAACCCATGTTAGGAAAAGAGCTGCAGGTGGGTGGTGTGGGCGTTAAAGGCTGACACCGACGAAGTTTCTGAGTGGGGATCGCACAACGAAGCCCCCTGAGAGTATGATCGCCATACCGCAGACACCGTGCCAGGCCTGTTCCATCCGCTCTACAGAAGGGAACGCTATTCACCAGTGGGGCTGTCCTCAGAATTAAATACACATAAAGTGTCAAGTGCAGCTCCTGGTAAAGAGCGGGTGGTCACTATTATTACCCTTAACATAAATTCCTTCCAATTACTGCCACTCCGTGGTCTTACTCTTAATGGAAACTCAGGCTCAGGGGAGGTCAGGGGCTCGTCCAAGGTCACACAGTAAAGGCTGGAACTGAGTCTCACGCCCTGGATGGCCTCATTCAAAGGCTCGTCTCCTTCCCACCCAGCACTCTGACTGCCAGCTCAGCGCAGACTGGACGCGGGAGAGATGAAGGGGTGGCGGCCCTGGTGATAAACCCAAAGGTACCAGCAGAGCTCCCACGCTTCTGCCGGAGAGATGAGAACTGGCTACACGGACAGACAAGGACCAACAAAAGCCATTACACTCACAGAAAACATGTGAACCCCAACCTCCGACAAATGCTTAGCGACTTAGTTAACAATCTTCCTATAGCAATATTTAGTTAGGATTTAGCACTCTTTTCCCTCTGGACAGCTTTAGAAAGTTCACAAAGCCTTCCAGAAGCATCACCTCCTTTTAACCTTCGCCACAACTTGGTGCAATGGGATGATAAGCCTCAACTGAGATGATGCCACCTACTTCTTTCCTCCTTAAACCCCTATTAAATCTCATAAACCTGGACTTCCGACTACTCTACTATGGCTTTCATGAAAGAAAGCTTGTGCTTAAAAAAAAATTTAGATTTTCAGTGTCCTGCACAGATGTCATCATCTGTCCTTCTTTCCTTTCATCCCATCAGTAATGATGAGAAGACAGAGGCGGCTGCGGTCCCTGGGAGTAAACACAGGGAACTGGTGCGGGCCCACCTGTTGTACCCGCTCCGTGAAGAGGAAACGGGGGCCCTGACTGGGCTCCGGGGGCTCCTGGCACAGGCGCTTCCCCAGCTAGACATGAAGGTCTTTTATACTTTTATCTGCATACAGTTGATTTACAATGGGGTGCTGGTTTCAGGCATAAGGCAAAGTGGTTCAGCTGAACATATATCAGTACCTATTCTTCTTCGGAATATTATGCAAAGTTCTCTCTGCCACACAGCAGGTGCCTGCTGGTTCTCTATTTTATATGTATATGTAAATTCCAACCTTCCCGCTTACTGCTTCCCTCACCTCCCCGCGTTGGTAACCACACAGTTGCTTTCTAAGTGTGTGAGTCTGTTTCTGTTTTGTAAAAAAAGTTCATCTGTATCATTAAAAAAAAATTAGATCCCATGTATGAGTGATAACATATGGTATTTGCCTTTCTCTGATTTACTTTACTTAGTATGGTCACCTCTAGGGAATTTTTAGGAGGCCAGCCACAGTCGGCAGCCTGGTGGTGGAGAGAGAACGTGGCAACAGAAGACTCAGACGGTCCTCTTCGACGTGCAGTGTGCTCACAGAACCTCAGCCCTGCGTCATCCCTCTGAGCCCTTGCGGCAATCAGGCAACCTTAGCAGTCTGGCTGAAAAGAACACACGGCCTTCAAAGGGAAGCAAATGAGAAGCCCTGGAAACACTTTGCTCCCTGCTTGGCTCCTGGGGTCAGGTTACGACATGTCCACACCGCTCAGCTGTCTAAGGTCAGTCCAGAATGCCCTCATTTTCATGGGAGACTCTGCCGCCAGCCCTTGTAAAGCATTTACACAAGGGACTTCCAACACTCGGCTCGCTGATCTCCTCTTTTTTTAAGGGAATTCTTATTGGGGTGCAGTTGCTTCAGTGTCGGGTTGGTTTTCTGCTGTACGGCCAGGTGCCTCAGCGGTGCACACACATGCATCTCCCTCTGTTACGGATTCCCTTCCCGCTCAGGTCCTCAGGGAGCGCAGAGTAGACTTCCTTGTGCTGTACGCTAGGTTCTCATCAGTGACCTGCTTTGTACACAGAATCAGTGGTGGAGAGATGTCAGCCCCAGCCTCCCAGTTCACCCGCCCTCCTTCCCTGCCTGGTGTCCCTACGCTTGTTCTCTGCCCCGTGTCTCTGTCTTGCCAATAAGGTCATCTAAACCATCCTTCCCAACCTGCTGATTTACTCTCACACAGAGTTCATCAGTCATGGCATTCACATCCATTTTCAACAGAAGCTATGACCATCCTTCTGATTTCGGACACTGCCTTCTCTCTTTGTAAGCAAAACACACACAGATTTTACTGGAGATGTGCCGCCAGTTTGCAGGATCCACTAATAGTTCCCGTCGACGTGGGCCACCTCTGAGGGATTTCGAGGTTCTGCTTTCGGCAGCGCTGCTGCGGGAGAAGTAACTTCCACCGCCCACCTCCATCTTCCGGGGTCTGCCCACACTGAGGGCCGCCGCTGCTGAGCCATTTAATTTACCCACTTCTCGGTCTGCATTAACCTTTGAATAATAAAGCCCAGCTGAGGCTGCGGTAAGACCCAAACCGGGGAATGAATAATTAAAAACACCTTCTCAGCCTTGGAAAGACCAATCCCTAGCCATTAGAGGAGCTTTAATTGTGACTGAACTGAACATTAAAAAGGCTAATTGTATTCTTTATAAAGGGAAACAAATGCTAAGGACATAGTGTGCCTACAATATATGTAGTATATAAAAGCAAAGCTCTGAAAGCACCCAGTAATTAATTCCCATGAAAAACAAAAAGTAAGAGGAGTCTGAGTCTAGGGAAACAACGCTGCTCCTAAAGATGGGCCACTCCTATTATCTACGTGCAGAAAAAACCTGTTACTACTTAGGGAAAGCTATTATTCGTTGGATGCAGGTGGACTGGCTGGAATAGCATTTACAGAAGTAGAAATGTTAAAGCTGAAACACGGGTTCAGAACAGAATATATCACAGGGAAACCCTGTCTTATCTGAACCTGTCAAGTGCTGCTTCTGCCAGCTGGGATTCTTCTTTGCTTCTGATGGATTTCATTTCCCTTTGGGGACCCAAGTCCAAATCTACTGTCATATTTATGTGTTAGGACCACAAAACAGTCACTGATATTTTATAGACCTGCTAATATCATATTCAAACCAAACAGTACCCTATTTACCTGAATAGCTGGAAACAGTGATCTGTTTCTAGACTTTCAACAAAGGGCAGGACATCTGTCTAAATCAAAGAGGGCAGCTTCCTCCTGTTACTGACTTTAAAGTCATTGTTTAATTTTTTTAACTAGAAAGTTTTCTCTTACGCCTAATTTTGCTAAATTTAAGGCTTTTCCCTCTACTTCTGTTTAAAAGACCATGTTGGACCTCCCCGGCAGTGCACTGGATAAGAATCTGCCTGCCAAGGCAGGGGACACAGGTTCGATCCCCAGGCTGGGAAGATCCCACAGGCCATGGAGCAACTAAGCCTGCGCGCCCCGACGACGGAGCCGGTGCTCCGAACAAGAGAAGCCGGCAGGATGAGAAACCGCGGCCTGCAGGGAAGGGTAGCCCTCACCCACCACAGCCTGAGAAAGCCATGCACAGCAGCAAAGAGGCAGCGCAGCCAAAAACAATATAACAAAAATACAAGTTATTAAGAAATGAAGTAAGCAGAAGAAAAGAAATAAAAATTAGGGCAGAAATCATTGATTTCAACAAGAATGAGACCCTATCACCGCCCTTTTGATAATAACCTTTCCATTACTGGAAGCTAGGAAGATACGGTATTTTCCTTGGTACTAAGCAATTTCGTGGCTTTTACACCGGCATTTAGTTTCCATTTTTATGAATCTTTTGGTTCTTTGAATCTTCTCTGATTTGTTGCACCTCTAACTTAAAGATGATTCCCTGCACGTAGTAGGTAAAAGGAAGACGCAACGAGAGTAGACCCGGATTTGCAATTTTAGTCAAGATGGGCTTCTCACCCAGGAGGACAAAGGGGCTGCTTCTGCTCTTGTGGCTTGTATTTCCCCCTTGCTTTTAACTCTTTATACAATTTTAAAGGCTGCAGTGCATTCAGTTATTATTAAATACTGGCTGTGCTCCCCATGTTTTATGATACATCCTTGAGCCTGCCTTACACCTCCCACTCCCCCGGCCCCCCAAGTAACCACCAGTTTGCTCTCTACTTCTCTGAGTCTGCTTCTTTCTTGTTACGTTCACTAGTTCGTGGGATTTTTAAGATTGCACATCTTCGTGGTATCATACAGTATCTGTCTTTCTCTTTCTGACTTATTTCACTTAGCATAATACCCTCCATGTTGCCGCAAATGGCATTATTTCATTCTTTTTTATGGCTGAGTAATATTCCACATATATATACCCCACACCTCCCTATCCATACATTGGTGCTGGGACACTTGGGTTGCGTCCATATCTTGGCTATTGTAAATAATGCTGCTAAGAAGACTGGGATGTATGTACCTTTTTTTTTTTTTCGATTTAGTGTTTATTTATTATTGTTGTTTTCCAGATACACATCCAGGAGTGGAATTGCTGGATCATGTCATAGTTCTATTTTCAGTGTTTTGAGAAGACTCCATACTTTTTTCCCACAGTGGCTGTACCAATTTACATTCCCACCGACAGTGTACGAAGGTTCCCTTTTTTCCATATCCTCGCTAACTTTTGCTTTCTGTAGACTTTTTGATGATGGCCATTCTGACAGGTGAGAGGTGATATCTTACTGTAGTTTTGATTTGTATTTCCCTGATAACCAGTGATGCTGAGCATTTGTTCATTTACCTGTTGGACATCTGCATTTCCTCTCTAGCACAATATCTACTCAGTTCTTCTGCCTATTTTTAATCCAATTATTATTTTTTTTTTTAGATTGAGTTGTATGTGCTGTTTATATATCTTGGATATTAATTCCTTACCAGTCATATCATTTGCAGATACCTATTCCCATTCAGTAGGTTGTCTTTTTGTTTTGTTGATGGTTTCCTTCACTGTCCGAAAGTTTTTAATTAGGTCCCATTTGTTTATTTTTGCTTTTATTTCCTTTACTTCAGGAGACAGATCAAAAAAAATATTTCTGGGATTTATGTCAAAGGGTTTTCTGCCTAAGTTGCAGGTTACATTGTTAGTATTTTCCTTTCTCACGTCAGTTTTCTATGTAAGGACTTTCACTGGGACCAGCAATCCCGCACTTTCGAGTCCTACAGGTAATGAGTCGGCATTGGATCTACTTGTTCTCATGACTCTTCTTTCTTTTGAACATCGTACACCTTTACTATTGCCTTCTAACTATCAGATATTTGTTTACACTGCCTTTGGTTTTGGTGCGTTGCTTCTGTCTCAGAGTTAGCCATCTTGTACTAGTAACACTTGACGCCAGTCCAGCCCCAGGCCCGGGCTGCCTGAGCCCACAACTTCCATCTCCACTGCAGTCGTGCCCAGGCTGTGCTCTCTGCTGCCCTGAGCAGACCAGAGACCCCAGGTGCAGGCACCGAGTCTAACGTAGGTGAGCAGGGCCAGGAACACAGCAGAAACTCAAAGGATGTCCTCTGATGTACCGTGTGAATCCACAAAGTACTGACACTGTAACACTGAGCGAAGCCCTGAGGGCGAGTAGATACTGAATGAACATATATACTAAGCTTGTTTTGGGGGAAGGTGACACTTTTGAAACTAACCTTTTTATTTTAAAATTTTAGATTTATAGAAACATGGCAGAGTTCACAGTTCTCATATACTCAACAACCACTTTAGTCTATTATTAACATCTTATATTAGTCTAGTCCATTTATTATAATTAATGAGTTCACACTGATTCATCACTGTTATTAACTACAGTGCACACTATATTGCCAGTCCCTTAGTTTTAACCTAATGTCCTTTTTCTGTTCCAGGATTCCTTCCAGGATACCACATTATTTAGTAGTCATGTCTACTTAGGCTCCATTCTTTATAAAATGGAGCCTTTTTCTTATTATAAAAGTTAATAAGATAAGAACTTAAGTTGAGAAATTGGGTGAAGTGTATCTGGAAAGACTCTGTACTATCTTTCCAACCTCCCTGTAAATCCAGAGTTATTCCAAATCGAACAGTTAATTTAAAATTCTGTTATGGCAAAAAACAATGTCTTTCTTGGGTTTCCTTTAAAGAAAATTCCTCTATGTACAAATGCTCAGCTCGACTATGTTAAAAACTTAAGGGACAGCACATGATAACTCATTTCTCTACAGTGAGACTGTCCCCCAGATACTGTCATATGTGTTACATTAGCTGCATCCCAGTTTTACTAATGTTACTGGTAACAGGATGCTGCTCACCAATATTATTTATAAAATCAATACAGTTTCAAACTATTTGATTTGGGGGGAGTTGTGGGGAGATGTGAGGGTGGGGAGATTTCAACTGATCTGTCTTTATACACATTCAAGTTAAAATGTCCAAGCTCAGTTTGCTCGATCCTTGGTTTCCTCAACTCCTCTGTGCTACAGAATTTACAATTTTACTCAGCTCAGTGAAAATGAAGACACAGTGAAACAAAAGTGAGCGGGGATGCCGAAGCTACTTTGCAGTGTTTTAGATCATGGTGTCTTAGGAACTCAAGATACCTTCCCAAACTCCCCTCCCCCTTCATCCAAAGACTATCATTCAAGATTTCACCCGAAGCAAACCCGTTACTTGAATACTCAAGAAAAGTGCCATGAGGCCCTAGAACTAGCTCGGATTTGGTCCATGGTCACTGGTTCTGAAGGCCTATCACGCTCCAGGCCGTGCAGATGACCGCTCCTGTGACCTTCTGTGCAAAGCGGGGGGGACGCCGGCTCCGATGTGGCTGTGGACGGCTGTGCAAAGCGCTTGTCGGCTCTGCAGCCCCGCAGCGTCTTCTCTCCTAGACACACCTGCCGGTCAGATGTCTGTCCGCGACGACATGAAGGCGGTCGGTTCAGAGGGGAACCTGTAGGAACGATAAAGACGCAGAGAGGCCTCCGGGAGAGCGGCCGGGGGCGGCAGGCCGTGCAGGACGCCGGCGGCCGACCACCCGGCCCACAGCTGCCCCCCGACCCGTGCGCGCCGGGGAGCAGGAGAGACAGAAGGGGCAGGGGAGGAAGAAAGGGAGGCTGCCGGGGAGAAGCGCGTGGGCCTCTAACGTGCGGCCGCCGGACTCAGGACCCACTGCGGCATCTCTCAACGCGGCAGCACCGAACTTTCTCTCCTGCCCGGGTCCGAGCCCTGATGCGTGCAAAGTCTGCTCCGGCTTAGCTGAGATGTAGGGTATAATACGACATCAAAGGGAAGCTGCTATTCAGCGGCCATCTGAAAGAGCTGGGAAGGACTGCGGGTGCAGGCCAACACGGTTGAACGCGACCCAGTGTAGGGCTCTTATTTCACCGACAGCTAAACGGAACTAAGAAGCAGAGATCAGCTTCAGGGTTTCTCAAAGGCAATCGGCCGAGCGGCAACCCGCGGGGCCTACTGACGCGCACGCAGGCCCCTCGCCCGGCCCGGCGCCCGCACTGCGCTTCACGTGCGGAGGCGCGTGCGCTCCAGGTTCGGGGGGCTGTTCTCTTCTGAGCAGCTGTACCTTCATGAAGCGTTTGGTTTTATAATTTTAAGTTTTATAACTTCTACACTCAATTTTTATTTTATATTACAGCTGACTGAGAATGTTGTCTTAGTTTCAGGTCTGCAGCAGACTGATTGCGTCATGCATGGACAGGCACCTACTCTTCAGATTCTTTTCCTACGTAGGCTATTACGGAGTGTTGAGAGGGGTTCCCTGCGCTTGACGGCGGGTCCGTGCTCTTTTACACATAGAGGTGCATACAGACATGGGCATACATACATACACAGACAGTGCGGGGTCCATCCCAAACTCTTACTTTACCCCTCCTCCCTCACATTTCCCCTTTGGTAATGTACCTTTATTTTCCAAGTCTGCGAGTCCATTTCTGCTTCGTAAGTAAGTTCATTAGTATCCTTTTTTTTTTTGGATCCCACATATAAGTGACATCAATGGTATTCGTCTTTCTCTGACTTCACTTAGCGTGACAATCTCTAGGCCCATCCATGTTGTTGCAAATGGAATTATTTCACTCTTTAGGATAAATTATACTGTAAAGCTTCTGTCCTTTTATTTTTTTCCAGAAAGGGCATGGTGGTCAGAATATAGACTCTGTAAACCGTCGTTGACAATCTCTGTTTAACCAACGTGGAGTTACGAGAACACCTCCATTGGATTTGATTTATATTTGACTGCTTTAATGGACCACGGCTTCTTTTTTAAAAAGGTATTTTACTCTTTAATAACATAAAGAAATGTTCAAAACATGTTAAATAAAAGAAAAATGTTAAAAAAATGAATTTATTGGTTCCTTTATTCAACAAATTTATCCTAAACTCCTCCTTTGTGTCTGGTCCTGTTCTAGGTAATACATTTAGCACTGAACAAATCCAAAGGCCTCAACTTCATGAAATTTGTATTCTAATAAGGGGAAGATAACAGCGAGCAAACAAGTAAATATATCATTTGACTGCTGGTGAGAAATAATGGTGAACAAAACAGGTTTGGCAAAGGCAGTGATTCCTGATGATTAGAAACAAAACAAAACCTAAAAGACATATATGGAACACTGAGGTATCTATGATATGTAGGTTTCTATGTCTAAGTTACATTTTTTCCCAAACCAAAAAGAGTCATAAAAAAGCTCCTAAAAACACATTAGCACATAATGAACTGCTTCCTCTGTGAAGTGTATAATATGATTTAGTTGTAAGTTCACAGCTGGCTAAGGATTTGCAAACTATCAAAAGAAGCTCTCCTAATTCATGTAAGAATTGTTCCTATTTTAGGCTAAAATTTTATTCACTGAAAACACAATTATACTGTTTATGACCAGGGCATGCTAAGTATTCACAATGTGATTTTTAAAATTGCAGTTTTTTAAATGATTACATGTGTTAAGTTCAGCAGAATAATGTTAAGATAAAGACAGAGAATGTTTTTAGTAAAAGAAACACAAAGGAATTAAATTTCCAGAGATAAATCAATGTTGCAACTGAAAATACTAAACTCTGGGATTCATCAGTTATTGCTGTAACATTTCTAATTTGACTATTCATGTAACTTTTAGCATCATGTGGGTAGCAGCAACTCCTATAATAGCTTTTATAATATGCAGGATGGACGTATCAAAAGAATAATTTATTAAACACTGAACACAGAATGGAAAATCAAACCATTTAGAGTCATCATATTTAAACAATGGGTAAATATCTTGCAGTGATGTTCTACTGCCAATTCCATAAATCTTAATGTATCAGTATAATAATTATATTTAATGTCTATACCCTCTATCAATGCTAAGAAAATATACTAAGTGAAGTAAAAGACAAATATCATATGATGTCATTTATATGTGGAATCTTAAAAAATAATACAAACGAACTTAATTACAAAATAGAAACAGATTTGCAGACATATAAAACAAACTTAAGGCCACCAAAGGGAAAGGGGGTGATAAATTAGGAGATTGGGATTAACATACACACACCACCATATACAAAACAGACAGTCAACAAGGACCTACTGTATAGCACAGGGCACTCTGCTCAAAACCCTGTAAGCTGACCTGGTGGCTCAGACGGTAAAGAATTTGCTTGCAGTGCAAGAGACCCATGTTCAATCCTGGGGTTGGGAAGATCCTCCTGGAGGAGGGCATGGCAACCCACTCCAGTATTCTTGCCTGGAGAATCCCATGGACAGAGGAGCCTGGTGGGTTAGAGTCCATGGGGTCACAAGAATTGGACATGACTGAGCGACTGCACCACTGCCGATCTAAGTGGGAAAAGAATCTGAAACGGAATGGATGTACGTGTATGTATAACTGAACCACTTGGCTGTATGCCTGAAACTAACACAACATAGTACATCAACTATACTACGTATATATACATACATATATATGTAATAAAAATTAAATAAAAATACCTAAGCTATCAAAACAGCAACACTATTTTCTAAATTTCAAAAACAACAGCAACAAGAACACAGAGAAAAGAAAATCACTATTGATAAAACCACACTGGATAAGGGAAGTATACTTTACAAAGCACCTTTGTTGGTTGGGTTATTTAGGCAACGCTGAAAACAACGTGGAAAGGGAAGGTGAACTCCAAACACTAATAGAATAGATTATAATTCACAGTGAACAGGAATTCTTGGGTGTCTCCTGCTTTTTCTTGGGTTTGTAGTAGTCCATTTCCAAAGCCCGATAAGTTACAGAGACTCAGTGACTCCTCTGTTCTTAAACTCAGAACCTTATTTAGATTGTGGATGACAGATCAATTCAGGCTTTTAATTCTTCTCTTTAAAAAGGCTCAACTTGTAGACATATTATGAGCATTCCTAGGCTCCCTTGTAATGATCAGGTTTCCAACCCAATGGCCTTGTATGGTGGTGAAACTAATTTCAGTGACGGTGAAAGGTCTATGTTTCAATAATTACGATATTATCACATATTAGTATATTTCTCTTAGAATAAACAGCAATAAACATGTTCTTCCTTTTACTAGAATAGTCAAACGTCAGGAAAAAATGAAAGACTTGCTCGTATGTCTGCATACTTGGCTCAGGATTTCAAAGAGGGGTGTGTGTCTCCGTGAGAAATACAACCTGAAACCTGAGATGTGCTTCTGTTTCATGGTTAATCACCCTTAAACAATAAACTCGCAGAAAAGCTCACTCTTATCTCCGGGCAGGTTCCTGCTTCTCCATAAAGCCTACCCGACTGACACTTTGACTTATGGATTAAAACTTTAAGAACTGCATTTTACTCAACTGAACTGTGCTACCTATTCCTAATAAAGTTATTACCCATGCAGACCAAGAGAAAGACGTTAAGGAAGAGCTGAAAAGAGAGGGGGACCCTCTTCCTAAGAATGTTTTACAAAAACTCCAATCAGGATGAACCTAGAGTCTGGGAAGTCAGAGTGAAGTAAGTCAGAAAGAGAAAAGCAAACGTCATGTATCAACACATAGATGAGGAATTGAGAAAGATGGTGCTTATGCTCCTGTCTGCAGGGCAGCAATGGAGATAAAGACACAGGGAACAGACTTGCGGACCCAGTGGGGGAAGGAGCGGGTGGGACGAGTGGCGAGGGCAGCGTGGGAACATGCATTACAGTGTGGGGAGGAGAGGCCAGCGGGCATTTGCTGCGTGACCCCGGGAGCCCAAACCAGTGCTCCCCGACAGCCTCGAGGGGTCGGACGGCAAGGGGGTGGGAGGAGGTTCAGGAGGGAGTATGCCTAAGGCTGATTCACGCTGCTGCAGGCAGAAACCAACACAGGACTGGAAAGCAATCACCCTCCAATTAGAAATAAATAAATTGTGGTTCAGAGACAGAACCTCTGAGGCACGCTTTCTCCCAGACAGTAGGGACGGGGAGGACAGAAATAACAGATCAGGAACAGAAACACCTGCCGGAGGCTCTGCCAGGTCGAGTGGCCTGGACAGCCAGCATCCGTTCTCCGAGCCAAGCAGGGACCGGGGCTGGAAACGCAGCCGCCCCAGCGACGGAGGAAAGGGGGGAAACGGAGATGATTCCTGCAGCCCATTCCCGGGAGGGAGCCTCACGGGAAGGAGGGGCCAGGGGCTGACATGGACCAGAAACGAGCCAAACAGAGGAGGCTGAGCAGGCGCCCGGGGGCACTCTGCCGGGGGAGCTGAGCGGGCACCCCGGGGCACTCTGCCGGGGGCTGGCCAAGCACTGCAGGGGGGCCTCAGCGGGGGGACCTGAGCGGGCGCCCGGGGACACTCTGCTGGGGTGGGGGGAGTGTGGTCTGAGCGGGCACCCCGGGGTACTCTGCCGGGGGTCTGAGCGGGCGCTCGGGGGCACTCTGCCCGGGGAGCTGAGCGGGCACCCGGGGCCACTCTGCCGGGGGAGCTGAGCGGGCACCCCGGGGCACTCTGCCGGGGGCTGGCCAAGCACTGCAGGAGAGCCTCAGAGAAAACACGTCTGGGGCCAGGGCTTCCCTCGCCACCCTCTTCTCTCAGACCGTCAGCTTCATGAGCACAGAATCCTGTGTCCCACACATCACCACACACAGAATAGATACCCAAGAAGGACCTGCTATACAGCACAGGGAACTCTGCCTGGTGTTCTGTAATAACCTAAGTGGGAAAAGAATCTGATAAAGAATAGATGTATGTGTACGGTGGCACTAGTGGTAAAGAACCCGCCTGCCAGTGCAGGAGACAAAAGAGATGCAGGCTCGATCCCTGGGTCAGGAGGATCTCCTGGACCAGGACATGGCAGCCCACGCCAGTGTTCTTGCCTGGAGAATCCCATGGACGGAGGAGCCTGGAAGGCTACAGACCACAGGGTCGCAAGGAGTTGGACACGACTGAAGCGGCTTAGCGCACAGGCACACAGGCATAACTGAAATTAATACAACACTAAATCAATTATATTCCCATATAAAATAAAGATGAAATTAAAAAGTAACAAAAAATTCTGTATTTCTCAACATCTAAGTAACAGAGAAAGACTGAAAAGTTACCTTTATCAGCGGTAGAACTGTTAACAATGTTGTTAATTGGAATTTTAGGCATTACATCTAGAAACAAAAAAAGGTTAAGAGAATGTTTTATATTCATAATTTGTCACCAGATAAATCTGTGGGTCTTTTGAAGTTTAATCATCTGTTTTCAGGCAACATTTAAGTGCAAATGTATTTGTCTACTAAAGGTTGTTTGTTTTCATTTCTCATTTATTCATTTTAATTAATTCAAACTCACAGTAACCAAATGCACGAGGGAAAGAAAAGAAATAAACTGCTTTAAGAAAGAAGAATAGAGAAAATCTTTTCCTGAGCTCGAGAAGAAAGCAAGCTAGCGACTGGGAAAGTTTTCCCAGGAAGTTTTGCAGAATGACTGAAGGCGATCCTACCGGACGTGAGGGAAGAAGGAAATACCATCCAACCATCTCATCCTCTGTGGTCCCCTCCTCCTCCTGCCTTCAATCTTCCCCAGCATCGGGGTCTTTTCCAATGAGTCAGCTCTTCGCATCAGGTGGCCAAAGTACTGGAGCTTCGGCTTCAGCATCCATTATATAATAATCTCTCATTATTACAAGATACTGAATATTGTTTCCTGTGCTATACAGTAGGACCTTGCTGACTGTCTCATGTATAATAGTTCACCTATCTCATATTGAGCAGGTGCTAATCCCGAACTCCTGACTTGCGCTTTACAGCAAGAACCAGCAGAGCTCTGCGGCTCAGGCAGGTACCAGAGTGTGCGTCTGGTCTGAAGGCCCAGCCGCAGAGCAGACAGGCTGCGGCTTCTTTTGACCGCTGGAGATGATCAGGAAAGACCATGCATAGTGACCGTGCAGAGCGCAGAGCTGCTTAACTCTCAGAAAAACTAAAGCTCTTTCTACAAGAACATGTGGATAAAATCCCCTAAGGACCTTCTTCCATACAAGTTTCTTTTTTTCCCTTATATCGTTTTCACTTAAACAGAAGTTTATTTCTTGCTCAAATCATTTTCACTGTGTTGACAGAGTAGAAAGAAGCCTTCTATGGATTTAGAAGCCCGTTTCCTTCCATTTAACTCAGAGGAGTTCTGAACCTCTTCTTCACTCATGACTCATCCAGCATGTTAGTAAAGCCTATGGACCTCTTCTCAGAATAATGCTTTTAAATGCACAACATAAAATGCATAGTATTATCAAGGACACAGATTATACTGAAGTATTTATAATTATTACATGTTATTATATATTTATTCTATAATTATTAATTATAATAGCTACCAAAGTATTAAAATTGTTGCAGATGAATTTCCTTAATCAATTAAATGACAACTTTTAATCTAATCTAGTAAACCTAATAATTATTGCCATCCTGAAGTAGAGAGACACAGATGCTACTTTGAGCTGTCTGGAATAACAGTAACGGGATTTCTACTGGTGTCAAAGAACACTTTGCTGAATCTTTGCACCCAGCCACCAGTCAGGGAGGACTGCGTGGAGGATGGGGTCTGGAGGCACCATGCATTTCTGCCTTTCCATGTCAGGGGCCAGACTCAGTCACGAGGCCACGATGTAAGTTCTGGGAGAATTTCACTGCTTCTCTGAGCTTCCTGGTTGTTTAGTTTTGCAGGGGGTTGTCTGAAGCTCATTCTCTAGTCAATTCCTCAGCAAGGACTCACGAGAGCAGCAGCTCACTTCTCACACTGTCTAATTCTTTGTCTGTGCTCACTACACCTGCAGGTTAAGTTCAGCTGGAAAAGGTGAAGTTCACTAGAAAACCGGTGGCTTATGTTTTCCACCCTTGAGGACCTTAAATATGCTCCAGGATTCTTCTTCAATCATCTAATTCTTATCTAATTCTGATTTATATTTTCTTTTTCACCCTCTTTCATTCAAAAGATTTTTAAACCTTGTTTGAAAATAGTGGTTTATGGTTTTTAACTATTTTATAGGCTTTGTGGGGGTGTTTTCACGACAGGGATATTATTCTGCTACTTGTTTTTCCCTTATAAAAACTTTGCTGAATTTTATTTTGCTTGGTTTTTCAGTGTTTTTTGTTTATTTTTCATGAAATAAGTTCTCCTGTACTTCAAAAGGGAGAGACTAGGGTAGTTTTTCCAACTTCACGATTCTTGAACTTTCTCTTTTGTTGTTTTCACAAAGTGATTTTTAAAAAACCAGCCTTCCAGTCCATGGGGCTGTCTATGTTGTCATTAGCTGCTTTTCACCCGGACTTTTTCTTTCTTCTCCCATATTGTCCCATCCTGCTCAACTGGGACTGCTTTTCTCAGTGAGAGGACCTGTCTTGGAAGACAGCATTGGTTGGTCGACTCAAGAGTTTAGAAGGCTCGGGATGCTTTGGCATCATCACACAGAAACATTTCCACACACCCGATCTCACAGTCACCCAGCCGGCTCGGTGGACTTCTCAGCAAGCTGAGGGAATGCCTCTTCTCAAATCCTCAGTTCCCTTTCCTGCGCTCCCTTCCACATGGTTACTGATCCTACAAGAATCTCAGTTGTCAGTGGTCTGTCCTTGCTTTGCGAGTACCAGGGCTTTGGGGGTCACTGGCTTGATGTGGCTGCTCTCTGAAGGCTGGGCTTTCGTATGCTAGTTGCTGGCTTTTTGGAGAGATTTGTGAATAGCGCGACTGCTGCTACCATCTTCTAGGGATCTTTTCCCTGAAGTTTGTATTTTTTCAGTTTAAACTAATTATTGCTCAAGGTCTTCTTAAGGAGACTATGAATCGAGGCTATTAGTCATTCTACCAGAAAGGAAATAAAACACCGGTGATCTTTGAACTGCAGTTCTGCGAAGCGTGGGTGATGTAGGTATGTATGCATGTGTGTGTACACACCTCTGTTTTCCTTTTTTCACCCTACTTCAAACAGAGGGATCCGGTATAGATACTGGATTTCCATGAAATATTTTGTTTGAAGAAAGAATTACACAATTAAAACTATCTGAACATCATTGTTCAGGAATCACTGTTTAAAATCAGTACTTAAAGCAAAAGTGAAATGAACCAACTCATAAAACAGATTTAGTCTTTGCAGAGATAAACTGAGCCAAGAACCACATCCAGAGTTGAAGCAAAAAGCATATCTTTTAATAATCCTTCATGTTATTCAAGGGCTTGTGGAGAAGGTATATATTTATTTCATTCTTTTATGTTTCTGTTAACAGTTTTTATTGGTCTTATTTTTCTCCAGTTTACTGTTGCCTGAATATCAACTATGGTATCAAATGTGGTTCTTAAGTTGTTCAACTACTTAGAACAAATGTGAAAATTTAAAGTGACACATGCATCTCAGAAATCATTAACCAAGTTGGATTTTTTTCTACTTGGTCTTCTCTATTTAAAATTGCAATTTCCCCTACAACTTCAGAAAAAATAAAAACCAAACCCTATAGCCAGTATTTGTGGAGGAAGATGTGATGCCTCCTGGGAAAGGCAAGCACCCTGGCATATACCACAGGACACCATATACCTGTGAAACTAGACCCCTGGGCCTGCCTGGCAGCCCCGGATCAGAGAGATGAGGGTCTGTCACCCTTCTGGAGGCAGAGACCTTCGTGTCCCTGGTGGCACGACCCCCAGGGGTAAGGAGGACAGCGCCGTGGTGTCAGACTGCAGCCTCACAAACCAGGGAACAGAGCCGGCTGCAGGGAAGCCATTCTTCCAGAGACCTGCAAGGCCCATGCTGGATCTGCCGGTGGGTTCCAGTCTACTAGTTGGGACCTCCATATGTGATCACTGGTTAGACATGGCCTTCCCAGGAAGCCTCTTGTTAATGTAATGTTCTTAAGTTCTCCAACCTGCCTGACAGGTACCAGCTTCTTTAATCTGAAGACTCAGGTTGGTAGTACCTGGGCCTTGGAGCATTTGCCTACTGAGCAACATGCCAGCTCTGTAAAACCAGGCACTGCAAACCCTTATCCAGAAACCTGCCAGAAATGGACAATACTGAAGGACTGAGTGTGCAGAAAAGCTGTGAAAAAGAAGACTGTGATTTTGTGTTTGAGAAATAGAGCACCTAAGTGAAAACACACAGCTTGGCAGTGGGTTACACTGTGTCTTCAGTAGGCAGAATTTCTCAGTGAAAAAGGAAGTGAATCAAAGCTATGCTCTCTCAGAGCTTGTTTAATCATGTATAATGTGAAGGAGAAGTCAAAGTTGACATATGAATGATAAAATATAGCTCTTCTGCCAGGGAAGTGCCCATCAACTTGACAGGCTCAACTCTGCTTTAAATTATTACCGAGGTACTGACCATCCTGAGTGCAAATAGGGGCTTCCCTGGGGGCTCAGACAGTAAAGAATCTGCCTGCAATGCAGGAGACCTGGGTTCGACCCCTGGGTGGGGAAGATCCTCTGGAGAAGGGGATGGCAACCCACTCCAGTCTTCTTGCCTGGAGAATCCCATGGACAGAGGAGCCTGGTGGGCTACAGTCTGCGGGGTTATAAAGAGGTGGACACGCCTGAGAGACTAGCACACACAGAATGCAAATACATCAGCCCTTAGTGGGCAGAATGGAACCCCAAAACTCAAGGGGGAGACACCACAGAGGCCCACCAGCACGGCGGCAAAGGTGAGCCACGCGGTAACATCCATTCTAATTGAGATGTATCCGTCTTCTTTCTGTTTTTGCTGCAACTGCTTCTATTAAGCAGAGTAAAGATTCCCAATGAGCTTTTAAAAAATAATATTCTTAACCTATGATCTTCTCTCTGAGGTTCCTGACATAGGAAGTCAGAACTCAAAGGGGTTTTGGTGATTCTCTAACTGAAGTCCATCATTTTATAACTGAGGCAAGGTATATCCACAGAGGCTTGTTTAAAAATAAACACATTTATGTACAACTGAGTGGCTCTGCTGTAACCTGAAACCAACACACTGTTTATCAAGTATACCTCAGTAGAAAATAAAAATTAAAAAAAAAAAGATAAACACAACATTTAGTACCCGCCCACCAGACACCAGGCATCAATACGCACACGTTGTGATGTAACCCTAACAGCCCCGTGCCTTGGAGCTCATCGGGCTCAGCTCAGAGACGAGGCGATCAGGAGACGGATGACTTTATGGGGAACACACACGCCGCGGGTCAGCTGCAGACCCCAAACGTCAGCCTTCCGGCCCAAGTCTGGGTCCCCGTTTCAGCAGCTGTTTGGTCCCCCACCCTCGTCGATCCCCTCGGTTTCACGCTGATGTTCAGCGAGCCGCCCAAGGTCAGGCAGCCACAGCAATACAACTTGGGTAAAGGCCCTCTGACCTCAGGGATTCGGGCATTCGCTCTTCTCCGTCTCATTTCCGTTCCTGGGTGTGAGGCGCCTCCCCGAGCGAAGCGGACGGCAATGCATTTCCTAGGGACCCGAAGAGCAGAGAAAAACCATGGTGGCGTCAACGCAGCGCAACGGTCCGCGGAGTAAATGGCTCAGAACGCGTCATGCCCTTGCTTTATTCTGCGGTCTTCATTTTCCCAGTGGGTCTGGTCTTCTCTCTTCACCACCACCGTCACTACTTTGGCATTCAGCCTGATAACTGGGTGATTTGGGGGAAACATGGGGTACGGCGCTCCTTGCCTTCGACTACTTGTAATTCGCTTGGAGAAAGTAAGACCCGAGCAGAGGAACTGGAGGGGGTCACTGCTGGGCTGCGCTCCACGGGACGGAAGCCCCGGTACAGTCAAGGGCGAACGTCACACAGCGCTGACGAAAGGTCTGGGGGAGGGAAGGCAGAGGCCCGGGCTGGGAGGGCGCGGCGGGTCAGCAAGCCCGCGTGGCGCCAGCGAGCCCGGGCGGACGTCGGCGGGGAGAACCTGGCTGAGAAGGGCGGCGAGGCCTGGAGCACCGGGGCTCCGGGGCCGTGATCTAGGGTCACTGCCAGTGACGGAGAAAGCCCACCGTCACCACCCACCCACTCTGGCCCCCGCAGCCCCCACATCCACCCGGCCGCAGCTCCTTTAAGGAGGCGGGCTGGGCCCATTTCCAGCTGAGGGAACCGCGGCGTGTCGCCCAAAGCCACCGGGAAAGCAAGTGCAGGCTCAGGCGTCCGAGCCTTGCCCACCGGGCGCCAAGCTCCACGCAGCTTCTGGCCGCTATTTCTCCCGGAAAACCAACAGGTCAAACAAACAAACGCGTCGCCAAAGCACCAATCTTAGGCTTTCAAATCACTTTCAACCGTAACACCACAAAGGGAAAAGCTCACTTAAAAGATCAAAAGCTGAGGAAAGAAAACCTTGAAGCCAGAGGTTGCCCATGCAGGCCAAATTCAAACACTGTAAGCACATGTAATGAACTCTATTATATGACCAATAGTTCCCGTGAAATCCCAACGGAGCACACATTTCAGGTTTAACAGAGCACTTACTATTCCTGGTAGCTGACTTTAGTGACGATCTCATTTTTTCAGGGGAAAACTGCTTTGAAGTTTTATCTCAGACCTCTCCATAGTAAGATATCATTTGAATTACCGAGAAAAATAATTGCTGTGTTGCATTCATTTTGCAAACACATCAGAGTAATAAACCCTATGGAGCCTCACCCACTGTGAAAGAGCTATCAAATAATAGATTGCTATAAGAAAAATAAGGAAAGAAGACTCAGAAGTTAACTGTGATTTCAAAACAAGACCAAAAATCCTGTCAAGAGTTTACTAGAAGGCAAAGAAACAACCCAATGTATCCGTGAGAGACTGCCACAAGGCGGGAATCACCAAGACTTCATTATACAGGAGGCACTGCTGTAGAAAACTAGATGACTGTGTATATCATGGGCCAGTGCTTTGCACGTATCATTTATATGTGTGCCTGTCTATTCAGGTACTAACTCCAGTATACTTCCTTTAACATCTTCTTAACTTTTTTTTTTTTTAAAGCAAAGCTTTTTTTTAAAAAGCTTCCCTGGTGGCTCAGTGGTAAAGAATCTGCCTGCTAATGCAGAAGACACGGGTTCAATCCCTGACCTAGGAAGATCCCGCATGTCAGGGGGCAGCTAAGTCTGTGCATCCCAACTACAGAACCTCTGCTCTAGGAAACAGTACCTACCGAGCCCCTAGTGGAAGGAGCTGAAGCCTGTGCCCCCGACAGCCCCGCCCACAAGAGGGCAGCACCCTTCCAGCCCCGCCCACAAAAGAGCAGCCCCCAGAAGCCCCGCCCACAAGAGGGCAGCACCCTGCAAGCCCTGCCCACAAGAGAGCAGCACCCTTCCAGCCCCGCCCACAAAAGAGCAGCCCCCAGAAGCCCCGCCCACAAGAGGGCCGCACCCCAGAAGCCCCGCCCACGAGAGCAGCCCCCCAGAAGCACCGCCCACAGAAGGCAGCACCCCGAGAAGCCCCGCCCACAAGAGGGCAGCACCCTGAGAAGACCACCCAGCCCTGCTTGAGAGGCCTCAGCTCGACACAGCTGGAGGAGTGCCTGCGCCGCAAGGAAGACCCAGCACGACCAAAAATAAACAATTCAAAATAAAAGAGCACAACACCCATTATTTACGCCCTTAGAAAAAAACACCTAGTTTCACCTCAATGTAAAAATCATAAAGTCATGGCTTTGATGTACTCGTTAAATAGTTTTCCCAACAGAAATACTTTAAAATTAACATAGGTGATTATACATTTAAAACATGCTTCTTTTGTACTGCCACTAATCATTCTGCACACCTCCGTATTTGGTAAAGCACCATACTTCAGGTCAGTTTATAGGTGTTTTCCTGATAAGGGGACAGGTTAAAAGTACTCTATCACTGTAAATTGTGGAAATTCACCCAACTCTAAACAGTGTGAGCCTATACACAAATGCACGCTCGTGCACTGAGATGAGAACACTGATCAAACCAGAGATTTTGTAAAAAATTGAGGCATGCTATGTAACTCTCAGTTATAGTTAAATGAATACATTTTTGCTTTGATAGCTATTGCTCAAAAGAGCTTTTGTATCAGAGCCAGGAAGCTGAAGGGAGCCTCGGATTTGGGGATGCGAAGGCCAGAGCGCGCTCCAGGGGCCTGACCTGGGGGGCAGCAGGAGCAAAGCTCACTTCTGTTCACCAAAGGATTTCCGGTTTGGACACTGCGTCAGCACCAGCGGTCTTTGAGGGGCCAGCGCGCGTGTATGTGTGTGCTCAGTCGTGTCGGACTCTCTGTGACCCTGTGGGCTGTAGCCCGCTGGACTCTTCTGTCCTTGGGATTCTCCAGGCAAGAACACTGGGTAGGGTGCCATTCCCTCCTCAGGGCATCTTCCTGACGCAGAGATGGAAGGTGCATCTCCTGCATCAGCAGGTACCACTTACTGCGTCACCTGGGAAGCCCCAGGGGAGCCAGTCATCATTTTCATCTTCCTGTCAGGCGCCCCTAACCAGCAACATCTCATGGCTCCTGCTGCGGGGCAAAGTCACGGTATCACCAGTTCTCAAATAACTTCTGGAGGACAGGTCTTTTGGACCATGCTGACTTTCGGGGGCAGGGTCTAACACGGGATGAAGCGCAGTGTCTTTGGTGTGATTCAGATGCCCTGTTGCAGGGTGTCAGAGCAACCTGGGTTCTGAAATTGCGCAGATCTCAGTTCTGTCTCAGTTCTGCCGCTCACCAGCTGTGTGACCTATTCTTTCAGAAATTCTGTCTCAGCTCCTTCAGTGGAGATGAGAACATTACCTCCATTGCAGGACTGCTGTGAGCATTCAAATATGAAGCCCTAAAGCAATTACACTCCAATTAAAACATAAAACAGAATGTGTCCAATAAAGGCAAACTTCCATCATTTAAAAAAAAGAAAATAAAAGGCAGGCTCTTCAGGAATGGAACATTTAGTGGACGCAACATTCACTTCTAGATGTGTGTGCACACGGCACCTCTCCCAGAGACAGCAGTGGTCCATGTTGATATCTGGCCTAGAACCGGTCTCATTCTTTCCTTGACCTAAAAGGGCCCAGGTATCACTGACCAGCTGTCCGGTCTTCACTTCCGCTGCCTGCCTACACTGACGTGGATCTAGCACCCGGGGTGCAGCTGGACAGTTATTCTCCTGAGCTGGGGTGCAGAAACCCCAGGACTCAGCCCAGGTCCCGCAGAGCACACATGAGCTGTGAGAAGCTGAGTTTTTCATCACAGAGCATCACACACCTGTGTGGACAGATTAAAAACTGTCAGAGGAGAACAGGTGGCAATTCATTGGTCTTTCCAAGTAAACCTAATCATCTCTGGCATTTGCTACCACGTAAAAATTAGATGGGACCGAATGCCATGGTCTTCATTTTTTGAATGTTGAGTTTTAAGCCAGCTGAAAGTATTACTCCTTCTCCAAAATGCTAACTGAAGTTCTTGACACACATTTGGTAACAAAGGCATATATTCACATACAATTCTTAGCAGTATGAAGAATAAGCAGCATATAAAGTAGAGAAAATGTTAAGACAATGAAGACATCCAGTTAAAATCAATACAATACAGTGGGAGCAACAGGGAGACACTTGAATTATGCTGTACAATGATATAATATTTCACATTGAATGATTCTAATCTTGTATTATTAGAAATGAAAAATATGTTACACTGTATTCCAAATAAATCCCATAGTGGGGTATTTATGACAAATCAGTTCACTCCCAAGCTTACAATGCAACCAGAACTGGATGAAATTATACTTTATGATAATTTCAGAAAACCCTATATAGTAGATGAAAATCACATTTAATATAAATGTCACATCATATAGTCATTTTCCTCTTGAAGTAACAGTCTTATTGGAGTATTGTGAGCTTTCAGAATATGCAATGTAATCAAGACATTTCAAGTAGAAGTGTGTTCACTTCATACTTAAAATGTAACAAATATGCAATAGCATATTCATGAAAATATGATGTATACTTTTAATACTAGAAATATCTGTCACAGAGATTTGATGGAAAGAACACAATCTTTTATAGCTTGTTATGTCAGCTAAAAAATAATAAATGCAAGTCATGTCATTTTATCCACATTAAAAATCCTTTTAAAAGGAAATAATACAAATGGTAAGCAATACCATTGTTCAGAGTATTACGGTCTATGAATAGATGACTATTTTAATTATTTGACTATTATCAATTTATGATTTCCTAATATCAATGTATAATTTTTTACTTATTTTTATAAATATCTTTGAAGCAAGAACACACTGAGGCACAGCTTAAGACCTGATATTCATTTATTGGTCAGTTTAAGTTTAATAAAGATAATCATATCTGAATCATAACTACCTAGCAAACTTCAGCTAATTATGGCAAATCAGAGGAAATATCTCACACAGAGTTAATCAGAACACTTGCTTTAGGTTGGTCCACATCTCTACAAATGACCCGATTTCATTAGTTTCTATGGTTGAGTAATATTCCATTGTATATATGTACACACCTTTATACAGAGTAAAGTCAAGTCAGAAAGAGAAGAAAAATACTGTATATTAATACATATATATGTGTAATCTGAAAAAAATTGATACAGACTATCTTATTTACAAAGCAGAAAGAGAGACACAGATGTACAGAGCTAACATGTGGACACCGGAGGGAAAGGGGGAGGCGGAAAGAACTGGGAGGCTGGGTCTGACACATACACATGATTGAAACTACATACAAAACATCCAGCGAGTGAGAACCCACGGTGCAGCTCAGGGGACTGCTCGAGGCTCTGCGGTGACCCAAACGGGAAGGAGGTCTAAGAAAGGGGCATCATGTGTATGTATGGCTGATGAATTCGCTGCACTCAGCAGAAATGGACACAGCATCGTAAAGCAACTACACTCCGATAAAAGTGAAAGAAACAAATAGGTGTGGCTGCCCTTACACTTCTGTCAGCAGCCACTTGTGGGTGTGGGGTTCAGGGGTCATCCAAATCGTTTTTCCAGCCCTTCTGAATATGGCACGCATTTTTAGAAAGCAGTGTTGGGCCAACCTGGGGGTCGATGGCCTTAAAACTGTTTCCACTTAGACTAACAGAGACAGTATGGCTGTGGACAGACATGAAGCTTGGTGCTTGTACAACTGGTTTCCCCCTTTACCAATCACTGCTGTGACAGCCTCTGTTTCCTTACCCAGAAAATGAAAATAACAAAACCTAGCTTAGTAATTTTCTGTGGAAATTAAAGCATTTTGTGAAGAACAAAATACTGTAAGATTTTCCTGCACCTAAAACAGGCTATGTTCACGTAGACACAGTACACGGCCAACAGACACATGAATGTATTGATTCCTTGAAATCAAGACGGTAACTTGGTAATAAAGCATGTTTTTCTTTCAGATATATTTGTTTCTCCTTGAATGCCCTTCACCACCGTCAGCGCCTCCAACCCAGGCTGCCCACATTTTCATGATCCTTTAAGGCCAAGCTCAAAAAACACTGTTTCCAAGAACACTCGCATGATAACCTAGATGTAAAAAAACAAAAACAAAAACTCTCCTTTCTGTAACTACCAAAGATCTTTATATTATCATCATCCTCCTTACATTATAGATATTTATCTGCTTATTTAATGTCCTCTGATTATATATCATAAAGTTTATGAGATGTCCAACGTTTCATTAACCCTAATAATAGTAGTAAAAATAGTAAGAAGAAGCTCTACAAGGCTTGAGCGTGCGTGCTCAGTCATGTTCCACTCTTTGTGACCCCATAGACTGCAGGCTCCTCTGTCCATGGGATTCTCCAGGCAAGTATACTGGAGGGGGCTGCCGTTTCCTCCTCCAGAGGACCTTCCTGACCTAGGGATCGAACCTGCATCTCCTATGTCTTCTGCACTGGCCGGCAGGTTCTTTAGCACTGCGCCACCTGGGATTTACACACCAAAAATCATACAGATTTTGACAGCCTTTTTTATCAACTTATGTGGTAGGTACCACAACCACTTTATAGATGAAGATACAGGAAACAGAGATGGAGAGCCAGGATAACAGTCTGAGCACCAAGCTAAACCACCCCTGCAGAAAGCATCCTTCATGGCACATGCAACTTGCATGTCAGGGCCAAAAAAGCCCCAGTGACCACCAGGTCATTGAGGTGGTTGTGATTCAGCAGAGATGTGAGTCTGAATGCAACGCTTGCATTTTCCGAAGTGCTTTACCTCATATCTCTGGCGGGCACACCAACTCCAACCATGTGTTGAAGGACCTACAAAAGGCAGCTCAATGCCTCAAAGTCCACCAATCACATCTGGTCCAAACCCTAAAAAGACTCGGCAAGTGTCCGCCGATGGGTGAGGCTGCCCTGCGCAGCTGTGAACTCGACAGCCAGTTTAGGAACCAGCTGGGAACCTTTTAGCTATTCAGAATAAAATTCTTCAGCACAAAGTAAATTTTATATCTTTTCTTTTCTTTGGAAACACTTAAAACTAACAAAATTATCCGATTCATTACACAGCAAGGATGCTGAGAGAAGGCGGCTTCACTCTGGCATGTGGTTTTCCCAGATCACAGACGTTCTGAGGAATATGGGATGGAAAGTGAAAGTGTCGCTCAGTCAGGTCTGATCCCTGCGAACCCATCATGGACTGCAGCCCACCAGGCTCCTCTGTCCATGGAATTCTTCAGGCAAGAATACTGGAGTGGGTTGCCATTTCCTTTCTAGATCACAGTTCTGAGGAACATGGCATTAAGACAGGCAAAACCCCTCTCTACTAGGGCCAGGCCTTTCCCAGGAAGGCCCTACAGCCTACAGTGGCCTGAGGCGCGGACGCTGCTCCCCTGCGGCAGACCTCAGGGCCCAGAAAGACTCCTGCAGAGTCCCAGGCTGTTTGTGTGGCTTCCCTGCTGTAAAAAGGCATTTGCATTTTTCTTCCCTTCTCGTATTTTGCTTCATTTATATGTTGCTTCAAAATCACATCTGCATTTGTAAATATGTTATGGTTCTTTACCATGCATTCTCTCAAGATTAGAACTCAGGAAGAACTAAAATTTATCAGTTAGGCAGACTTTACTGACAATTGAGCTGATTTTGCATGGAATTCAACTGTGTGCATTGGTTACAAGTTTTGCTGTCCAGTATCTCTCATCTTTCTTAGCCATGTCTGCTTTGTCAATGAGCAGTATGAAAGAAAAAAAATGAGTATAAAAGAAAAAAAAATTCCTTCTGATGACCACAGACGGCACCTCCAGCAATGGAGCAGGTGACTTCCAGCTTGCCAACACTTGCCATTTCTTGTTTTTTGGTAACAGCCATTCTTACAGGTGTGCGGTGATGCTTGACTGTAGTTCTGATCCGCACTTCCCTGCAGATCGTGATGTTCAGCATGTCTTCCTGAACCTGTCGGCCATCTGCATGTCTTCCCTGGAAACACACCCAGTCAGAGCCTCTCCTCATTTTTTAATTGGGTTTTTTGGTTTGCTTTTCTATTAAGCTGTGTAAGGGTTTTTGAGAAATATATTGTGGATTATAAAGCCAGTGTACTCCAATATAGGACCTCTCAGGTGGTGAAGTGGTAAAGAATGTGCCTGCCAATGCAGGAGACATATGATGCATGGGTTCAATCCCTGGGTCAGGAAGATATCCGGGAGAAGGAAATAGCAACCCACTCCAGTATTTTTGCCTGGAAAATTCCATGGACAGAGGAGCCTGGTAAGCTACAGTCCATGAGGTTGCAAAGAGTCGCCCATGACTGAGCATGCGGGTCATATACTCCAGTACAAAATTAAAAAAAAAATTTTTTTAATTTTATTCTACCAGCTACAAGGTAACTGAAGGATTGAAAAATACACTTCAAGAACAACAGTCGCAGGGGCCCAGACTGGCCTTTGTGGAACTTCTGGTGGGTAGATTTTGTTTTATTTAAAAAACAAAAAAGGAGGCTTTGAAAACATAGTGGGGTAACTTATGAACACAGATGATCTGTGTTTAGTTTCGATATGTGTGGCTCCAATGCCCCCAATAATTAGGGCAGAAAATGAAATCCAAAGAGAGATCTAGTTCAAAGCACTACTTGCAAAAGATGAGGTGAAGTCAGTTATTAAATCAGCATGCACATAAACTATAGGCAACTCACGATTGCCTTGCTTTTTGATCTAACAGTTACCTGGCTTGTTTGGTGGACACAAAAGGCACCTCCTCCTGGCGGCTAGGATGGCGTTCACGGTTCAGTTAGAAAGCTGAATTGCTAAACTTTCAGCTCTGCGGACAATTCTGCCCCTCGACTGACCCGCGTACCAGGACGCCTGTCTGTCCAGGTCTCCTTCCAGAAAGAGGCGAGAGCAGCACCCACTGCCTGCAGTTCTCGGCGGGGCAGGCCTCACCGGGCAGCAAGGCGGCGACCCCAGCGAGCTCGTGCGCGTCCCCGCCCGCGGCCTCAGTGACTCGGGAGCACGCCTGACACAGCCGGCAGGGGGTGACGCCACTGCCGAGTGGAGGCCGGCGGGCCAAAAGCGCCCCCGACACGCCCCGTGCACCGTGGAGAGCCGATCAAACCCCAGCCTTGACCAGTGAACACGCTGCACCGCTCGCAAGGTGGTCGCGGTTCCTTCCCGCGCTCGCACCTTTCGCGGTTTCAGAAGCTCGGCCTCTTAAGACCGTCCCACCGGCGACAGGCAGCTCCAATCACGCGGCATCCCTGCCCGCGCACCGGACGACACGCGGACGCCAGCCGGCGGGGGCCCCCGCAGGCGCCGGGCTGACCCCGGGGGTCGGGTCTCCCGGCCCGACGGCGGGGAAGCCGGCGCTGAGCAGGCTCTCTGCTAATCGGCTTGCTAGCTTCCTCGAGCCTACAACTCTTGCCTTAGGCTTTCTGAGACTTTATCCTATAATTTCCGTCTTGAAGTTCTTTGAGGCTAAAGAAGACACAAGCTAGCACAGGAGGCTTAAATCGGATCAGAGGCAGGTGGAAAGCTCCCGGAGAAGAGACGTCCTTGAAGGT
This sequence comes from Hydropotes inermis, assembly GCA_020226075.1. Taxonomy (NCBI): domain Eukaryota; kingdom Metazoa; phylum Chordata; class Mammalia; order Artiodactyla; family Cervidae; genus Hydropotes; species Hydropotes inermis. The sequence continues at coordinate 2,892,376 of CM035300.1, read as the reverse complement.
CTCATCCAGTTCTTAAAGCAGGGACTCCTTGCGTGGGTCGCACCATTGAAAATAAAAAGTTTTTCCCAAGGCTTTTTGTTCTACTAAAAAAATAAGCTCTTTCTAATAATCTGCTATTAATAAGCTGTTTCTAATAATTAATATAAATTAATAACCGATACACATATGCATGAAAGAAGTAAACTTATAAGTACTATAAAAATTTTAAAAATCACTTGCAAAGTATGGAAATCAATCACATTTAAGAGCAGCTAATGGGCATCGAAAAACGTAGCTGCGTATAAAAAATCCAAACAGAACAAAGCTGAGTACACACTCCACTTCGTCTTCTCGTGAAGCTGGGTCAGTCTGTGACTCTAAGAAATGCCTGGACTTGGCATCAGAAATTTACAGAACCTGCAACTATCTCAGAAATGCTGCCTCCCTACTGTGAGGCTCAAGAGGACAGAAAACTGTACTTTTAGGTATTTTACACCAGACCTCTGAGCTTTCGGTCATTTATCTTCCCTGAAAGCAAGCCTGTGGAAGCCCAGGAAGAGGGCCCTCAAGGCATTATCAACATCTTAAAACCTAAAAGGGGCTTCCTGCTCCAAAGTGCAAACACATCCTGGAAAGAAAGCCGTGACTGACCCTGTACCCTGGAATAAAGCTCTGTCGGTTGCTGACAATTAGGAAAAGCTGTAGTAAAAATTCTATTTATTATTTGCTTTATAAAGTGGCTTACATGCAGTATCTTGATTTATACTTTATTAGGATCTTCAACAATTCCGCTTCCTGACTCAGAAAGGCATATAAGTGGATTTTTTAATCGCCAAACTATGGTTTTAATCATTTAATGCTTATATCATTTAAAAAAAATATTTTTCTACTACTTTTATTGAGATGATTGGCATACAGCACTGTATACAAGTTGACTTACATTCACCATGAAATGATGATCACAGTAAGTTTAGCAAACATCCATCACCTCTTACAATACAAAATTAAAGAAATAGCAAAATTTTTTTTGTCTTGTGACAAGAACTCTTAGGATTTACTCCCTTATCAACTTTCACATTTGTACTGTTTTTAAATGAGAAGTAAATATGTAGAAAGAAAAAGTATGCTAACACTTTAATCATGGAGCTTTTTTTTGCTAATACTTTGGATGATATTTATTCTGTTGAACTTCCTTTAAACCATCTTCATACCCACCCTCTCTTTAAAAATAGGTTAAAGACATATGTAAAACTGTATGACTCAGGAAACTCAAACTGGAGCTCTGGGACAACCCAGCAGGGTGGGGTGGGGTGGGGTGGGGGGTTGGGAGGGAGGCTCAAGAGGGTGGGGACATGTGTACACTTGTGACTGATCCATGTCGATGGATGGCAGAAACCAACACAATATTTTAATTTATGCTTTAATTAAAAATAAATAAATTAAGAAAAAATAGGTTAAAGATACAAAGTACTTCCTCTTTTGCTCACAATGAAAAGTAGAAACAAATGGAGAGCTGGAGAACATAGTTTCCAAAATAAATGGGTGAATTTAAAAGTCTCCATTCATTTTAACAAAAAATTTATTATTTTTAATAACATGTAGCAAATACCCCAACCAGGCTGATTGAACTGACACAGTTAAATGTAGGCATTAAGCCAGGATGCTCCCCCAGAGTTGGCACTTGCCAGTTACAGGAAAGCAGATTCAAACTTAGCTACCTAAGTCTTAAGTACACTTAGTTACTTATCGAATGCAAAATGCTCCCCAAAACCTCACCTATCATTTATTTTGTACAGTAGTCATTTTTTCTAAATATGCTATTTTTGGAAGAAAAGAAAAAGGACTTATGGTCTAAGTCCCATTAAAAAGTAGAGACACTGCTGCCAAAGGCCTGTATAGTCAAAGCTATGGTTTTTCCAGTGGTCATGTATGGATGTGAGTTAGACTATAAAGAAAGCTGAGTGCCAAAGAATTGATGCTTTTGAACTGTGGTGTTAGAGAAGACACTTGAGAGTCCCTTGGACTGCAAGGAGATCCAACCAGTCCATCCTAAAGGAAATCAGTCCTGAATATTCATTGGAAGGACTGATGCTGAAGCTGAAACTCCAATACTTTCGCCACCTGATGCGAAGAGCTGACTCACAGGAAAAGACCCTGATGCTGGGAAAGACTGAAGGTGGGAGGAGAAGGGGACAACAGAGGATGAGATGGTTGGATGGCATCACCAACTCAATTGACATGTGTTTGAGTAAACTCCGGGAGTTGGTGATGGACAGGGAGGCCTGGCGAGCTGCAGTCCCTGGGGTCGCAGAGTCGGACACGACTGAGGGACTGAACTGAACTGGTGGTCTAAGCAGCAGTGCATTGACGGTAAAGAATGGGATGGAACCCCAGTAAGCTGGCTTGTTCCCAGAAATCCAGGACACACAGTCGGTATCTGAGCAAAGGGTGTGCTCTGTGCTGTGGATAGAATATAATCCAATGGTGTACAAACAACTTGTCTATCTTAACTAACTGTTGAATCACAGGCATTTTGGAAAAAATTGCAGCCCTCCAATTTTTTTTCCCTCCTTACTGGTCTTACCAGATCTCTCAGCACACACTGTCCTTTAATAAATTAATGAAAGCATTAAGTGTCATTTTCCCGTCAGAAACAAAGCTTCACTTCTCCTCTGCCCAACACACAATTAGGCAGCAGCAACTCAACCAACCTTAGGGAACATGAATCTGCAAAATTACAGCTAGATCAAGTTAGGATGTCATTCTAAGTCAATAATCTGAACCTAGATTTTAATTGGTCAGTGTGTGCTTGAGCTTAAAATTTCCTTATTTTGCAAGCATGACCTTTCCCCTGAGCTTTCTACATGTTCACAAAAATCTTAATAGACATGGTAAACATACATTCTCAGCAAGAGAGCACCAGGTTCAAATCCAAATAGTTTGCAAAAGACAACAGAGGATTGCCCAACTGGTTCCAAAGTGTGTGCGTGTGTGCTAAGTCACTCAGTCGTGTCTGACTCTTTGTGACCCTATGAACTAGGAGCCTGCCCGGCTCCTCCGTCCATGGGATTCCCCAGGCAAAAATACTGGGGTGGGCTGCAGTGCCCTCCTCCAGGGGATCTTCTGGACTCAGGGATCGAACCCAGGTCTTTTAGGCTTTCTGCATTGGCAGATGGGTTAGCCCACTAGCGCCACACGGAAAGCCCTTCAAAGTGTATAGACAAACAGAAAAGGAATGACCTAGTAAGAACGGCAGCTGTTTATGATTCAAGTTCCTATAAAACATTTCATACCAGGCCTCATGCTGACAAGTACATGCATGACCTTAAATCCACACAGCAGCTAGATATACCATGCTACTGAATATGTTAGTCCAACAATGGGTATACAATCATTAAATGAGTAGAAGAACACCTGTATTCCACCTGAAATCATTTCTGAACTATTAATCTTTTTTTTCTTTCCTATTTTCAGCCAAAGAAAATATTTCCAAGGCCCACAAAAACATCTCAAAGAAATGTTGCAACTTCACTTCCAACTGTTTCCATTTTAAATTTTAACAAAGATCTCTATGATTTAATGTATAGGAATAATAATGTTAATAGGCATATGATAAAACAAAGCACTGTTTTACCATAGGAAAATGGTTAAATAACACTGAGACCATAGAATACTATGTCACAAATTACTCTAAGTTCCTTAAAAATGTCGTCTCATAAAAACTTTGTCTTTATGAGATAACCAACCACATCCCCCTTGCCCTTTAGGTGCTGGTCTCCCTTCTCTCATCTTCGGCCACTACCTTAATGAACCACATGTCAATCTTAAAAACCACACTAACAGACACTTCTTGTCAAGAATGTGAACACATTCCTCATAAAAATAAAGAACCATTGTATAAAGAATAAAGTCTGAATCAATGTAACACAAATCAAACCTGCTTCCATGTTTTTTAAGTTGTAAAGGTAATTTATTACCAGGGTATTACTTTATTTCAGATTTCTTACAGTGGCGAGTCTGCCTGCTACCTTGATAGCAGAGACAAGAAATCTTCTACTGCATGATCAAGATTCCTTAAGGGGTGACACAGTGTAGCGGGTTAAAAACACTGACTTGCTGGGTGCAGATTCTTGCTCTGCCACGGCCTAGCTAGGTAACCCTGGCCGATTTACTGTGTATCCATGCCTCCGCTGCCTCATCTGTAAAATTATGATGTTGTTACCTCTCGGGGATATTCTGAAGGTGCCACGTCGTGACACATGTGTGCTATCCATGGCTGACCTGAGGAGTCTGCTTCGCATGCATACACAGCTATGTTAACAAGTGTAAACAGACAGCGTAAGAGAATATGATGTAGGCAATTAAAAAAATAAACTTTTAAAAAATTCAGAATAATTTTACATCTACAGAAAAACTGCATGGATAGTTAAAAATCCCCATATACCCCTCACATAATCTCCCTTACATCTTATGATGTGAGCAATTTTTAATGATATCCCGATAGTGGAAGGACATTGACTCGAGCAGTTAAAACTACAGATTTAATTAATCTGTAATTTCAATAAGCCGCCTATCCGAACCAAACTTTGAAACTTCTAAGTACTGCATTTTAAAGAGTAAGTGCTGAATGTAACGTTTGGTAACAGCGCTGCACATACTGTGCTAATGCAGGCTATTTTATAGCCTCATTTAAAAAGGAATAATAAAATGGGAAAGTGAGTTTAATGGGTACAAGTGCTTCTGCATATACATCGAAGCTGAAAATTAAAACATGTAAAGAAGAAAATAAAGCTGGGATATTTAAACAGACATTAAAATTACTTTATAATCTTAAGACTGCATACCTTTTCTCAAGATCATAAAGTAATTAAAACTACCTAAGGGCAATATATGGGTGAATACATTTTGAGATGAGAATCTTTAACTTAAATATTTTCTACTAGAGAATCATATTTATAATAATGAATATAATACAAGGAAAATTTTTCTGGATTATGAAAGGAATAGCAGTAGAGGGATAAATGCTATAGCCCCAGGGGCTTCCCCTGTGGCTCAGACGGTAAAGAATCCGCCTGCCATGCAGGAGACCTGGGTTCAATCCCTGGGTTGGGAAGATCCTCTGGAGAAGGGAAAGGCTACCCACTCCAGTACTCCTGCCTGGAGAACCCCATGGGCAGAGGTGCCTGGAGGACTGCAGTCCGTGGGGTCGCAAGGAGTCAGACACGACTGAATGCCTAAGCACATCACAAGGTCAGTCAGTTCAGTCGCTCAGTCGTGTCCGACTCTTTGCGACCCCATGGACCGGAGCACGCCAGGCCTCCCTGTCCATCACCAACTCCCGGAGTTCACCCAAACCCGTGTCCATCGAGTCGGTGATGCCATCCAGCCATCTCATCCTCTGTCGCCCTCTTCTCCTCCTGCCCCCAATCCCTCCCAGTGGAGAGGTACCTCTGCAGAAATGGCCAAACAGGTGGGACAGCTCGCCCACAGACTAAACGTAGGCGTTCACTGGCCTTTTAGCAGCCACCAGTCCCCCGTGGAGCACTGAGCTAAAGTTACCATCCTCAGCTGCACGTCTCCAGCCCCCTGGAGCCGCGCCGGAAAGCGCGGGCGCCGCACGTTTCGTCGCTGCTGACAGTCCATGGAACAGGAGTGCTGGACACGGCAGTGTTCCACGCCTGACACCTGACCTGAGCCCCGCCCGAGAGCCTCGCCTCTGTCCGGACACCTTCTGTTAAACCTGCCGAAAGGAAGCAAAGAGACGCTCTCGGCTCCTTTGCTGAACGCTGAAGATGGGAAAGACGAGGGTCTGGCCCTCGTCCGCAGACAGACGGCACCCTGGAGCTCCTCCGCGGTCCGCAGCCGCCGCCGCTCCCACGTGGCGGGGCCGCGGCGGGGCTCCTCTTCGGGGGGGTGCACGCCTCCCTAGGGGAGGGGCCCCGTGTGGGCCTTCGCACTGCTGGGGCCTTCCCCAATACGGGGCTGGGGTTCCTGCCAGTGAAAAACGGGGAATTTCACTGTTAGCCAGTGTTGAGTCTTTCTCTCTATGAGATATTAAAACTGCTGCCTACTGGGCCATTCAGTTAATTCAAAACAGGGTTCAGTGAACTGATTAACCATGATGTGTGGTCATTCTTCCTGCCCCTCGGCCTCCCAGGAGAAATGACCACGACGGGGACTGTTCGAATCTCAGATCTAGTCACAAACTCAGAGGATTACACTGGAGCACACAAGGGTTTCCCAATCAAGACAAAAAATAAGGGTGAGTGTTTTTTAATGATCAGTCATGGGCAGTGGTGGAGAGAGAAAATGAAATCAGACACAAGAAAACCTCACGGATTTCCATGCCTCCTCATTCTCATGCCATCTGGATGTTTAAATTAGAGTTTAAAATGAGCAAGTATCTGAACTCCATCCATTTCCTTCTCCTCACCATTCTATGATTTGGTAGCAGTTAGTGGTGATGAGGGCTTCCCCGGTGGCTCAGGGGTTAAAGCGTCTGCCTGCAGTGCAGGAGACGCGGGTTCGATCCCTGGGTCGGGAAGATCCCCTGGAGAAGGGAATGGCAGCCCACTCCAGGATTCTTGCCTGGAGAATCCCATGGACGGAGGAGCCTGGCGGCTACAGTCCACAGGGTTGAAAAGAGTCGGACGCGACTGAGCGACTTCACTTTCTTTCACTTCTCAGTGGTGATGAAATGGTCAGAAGAAACAAGGACCTGTCATCCTTTCAGACAGATTTGGGAAATCAGTGTAACGATCTGCTGATGCCTCGCAACGTGGCTGGCTATAAACGCCCCCATGAAAGCTCTCACACACAGAATGTCCTCTGTGGTGGGATGCGTGTTTTCATGGTTTCAGCTGTGCTATGCATCCTGACGGCGGAATCTTCCCACGGATATTCTGCGACTAAAAGAGTTACTCTCCATTTCTCCAGTTCAAACTCTTTTTGCCAGTGTATTTTATAGTGGCATACTTTTGGGCAGTAAGGTCAGAGGCCCAATTTAATAAAATACCTTAGATTCCTCTGGATAATGGATAACATCACACTTCTAAAAAGCACTGAGACCGAGGCAGGCTGGGACCTGGGACCCTTTGCTGCAGTCTAGATAAACGTCTTCTCCAGCAACTAAATACAAAGAGACTAGCAGTTGCGACAAATTATGGACAATAATATACAAAAAGACCAAAACCCCCCCAACTGCCATTTTTGAAGAACCAGAACAAAAGAAAAAGGGTACCTGTACTCAAGACCAGCAAAGGGGCGGGCGGACCACCGAAGACACCCTCCAGCCCGAGCCCAGGGCACACCCCATCCTCGCCCCAGGGCAGGAACCAGCCGGCACCCCGCCCTGATACTGGGCCCCGATCCTCTGCAGCAGGGGCCCAACAGGGCCTCGCCTGAGCTCCTGTCTGGCCTCTAGTCAATGTCTATGGGTTAGGAAAGCCAGGAACCCTGGTAGGTAACAAAACAATGAGAAAATTTCATTTTGCAGCAAACTGTGCGAGGCCGGGAGGAGCGCACAGGCCGTGTGTGCTGAAACCTGTGATCTTCCCACCAGGCCCACGGGCCCCGGTGCGGCCTGACCGCCTCATCCTTCGAGGGGCAGCCTCCCCGCAGTCTCTGAGTCACCTGCGCTCCCACCCGGCCAGGAGGGGTCAGGGTGCTACAAACGGCCCTTCTCTGTGGCCCCACAGTGAGCACGGGGGTGGACACGGGAGTCGTAAGTGGGAAAGCCATCTTACACACATCAGATGATAATCCGAATATAAACTACAAACCCGAAATATAACTATAACCCTTTTCAATTCATGATACAAATGCCTTTCCCATAGTTGGAAGGAGTCTAGAATCTAAGTAGTTCATGTGAGCTTGACTGTTTCCCACAACAGGAACTAACATCCTTCCTGATTAGCTTCTTATCAGTATCCTCATGGCAGCCATGCATAAAAACTACTCATTTAGTAGGCTATTTTTTAATTGTACTCAAAATCTTAATTGTAGTGAGTAAATGAGGTTTAGTTGCTATGGCCAGGTAAGGTTGTAAAAATTAGAATTTTGGCACAAGCAGTTTGAAAAGCGGTCCCAGAGTATATAGTCAAACAAAAACACCGACATAAATACCAAGATCTATATCAAACATCAAAGGCAGGCATGCCTTTCAGGAGCGGAGCAAAGTTCCCAGGAGTGGGATTGGAAAGCTTCAGCGCCAGAGCTTCATTCTCAAAAGATTATGAGGTTGCTGACCCGGATGGTCTCAATCAAAATTAAATTCTGCTAGACTTCCTGTCTACCCAGAAACACCCTGATATCCCCAGATCAAAACTTCACAACACGCTTATCCATTAGGGGGAAAAAACTGCCTTAAAAAGAATGGTTGTTTTAAAAAGAAACTTATCACAGGGACCTCTACTCAATATTCTGTAATAACACGGGAAAAGAATCTGAAACAGAACAGACTTGTGCGTGTAACGGAACTGCTTCACTGTACGCCTGAAACTGTGACAACACTGACAATACTGTGTGTGTCAGTCAGTCGCTCAGCTGTGTCTCTCTGCGACCCCATGGACTGCAGCCCACCAGGCTCCCCTGTCCGTGGGATTCACAGGCAAGAACACTGGAGCCCGTTGCCATTTCCTCCTCCAGAGGATCTTCCTGACCCAGGGACTGAACTTGGGTCTCCTGCATTGCAGGCAGATTCTTTACTGTCTGAGCCACCATGGAAGCCCAAATGAACTATAGTCCATTATAAAATAAAGATTAAAATTAAAAAATAGAAACATTCCTCTGAATGATATTCACCTTGCCATCTAGTCCGACTCTCCTTATAACCTTTTTTCCCAAGTCACACCATTTATAAACAGGAGAGCAGTGCCTAAAACTGTGGAGACTGTTCTGTTCTGAACTGGAAGAGAAAATTACTTTTTATAAAACTTGGGCTAGCTGAAGCTGCCGCACAGAGTCCTGCTGATTCCTCTTTCCAAAGGCAGCTGCTGGAGAGGGGCTCACAGCTCCACATCCAGCTTCGAGGCTGGCCTGGAGAAAGAGATGCCTCCATAATTCCCACCAGCTACATACAAAATCCCATGGGAGGAGGAGCCTGGTAGGCTACAGTCCGTGGGGTCCTAAAGAGTTGGACGCGACTGAGCGACTTCACTCACCATACATTTTAACAGAGGCCCAGAAGACCATTATATACAACATACAATCTGTATTATATACCACTGTAGATTATATTACACACGGCTGTGTCCTGGAGAAGGAAATGGCAACACACTCCAGTACTCTTGCCTGGAGAATTCCGAGGACAGAGGAGCCAGGCAGGCTACAGCTTGTGGGATCGCAAAGAGTCAGACGTGACTGGGCGATTAACTTTCACTTTCATTGCTGTATATAATATTCACCAAATGTGAAATGATGATGAACACTTGAGAACCACTAAGAAATTTAAGAAGTGCCAAGTTAAACTAGAACTAGGTGATTTCTCATCACAGAGAAATCATACTTATTGAGTGGGCTCTCACAACACGCAGAACATGATACATGCTCACCTTTTTATTTGTGCTCAAAAGCGATATTATGTGAGCCAAAAAAATGGATTGCTAGAACTTCTTCACGTTCAGATTTCAAACCTTCTGCATCACTTTTTGGCTCTGAGGTGACTGTTTTATTGCGAAATGTAGTCCTTGGTGTCGTCCAGAGCTTCGTCGACACAGTGTCTCTCTCATCTTATCTCCTACCGCCCCTGTAATTTTCCTCCAAGCTGCTGATACTGTTTACAAGTTTTTTGTTTTGTTTTGTTTTGTCTGCCCAGGCAATAACGACTAGATTCACAACAGCTACCTGGCCCAAAGCAACTGACATTAGAAATGTTAAAATATGGAGGCAGGGGAAGGGCTCCTTAGACTTGCTGAGCTAGAATGAGGCCGGGTGAGATTCATCTCCTCTGCTTTCCGCCTCCCAGGTAACAAGTCACTCATCCCTCCGATAGCTATCAACAGGCGCCAAGCTGGGGACAGGGCAGAGCGCACGGCAGGGCAAGACGCGACCCTCGAGGGCCTTCGAAGAGACTGCCGTTAATCGAAAAACCCAGGAAACTCATACAAAGGTGCAAGCACGTTACGGAGAAGAGGCACGCGGTGCGGAGCGCCATGCGCCTGATCGACCCTGGGCTCGGAGGCCGGACCACAGACAGCCTCGGAAGCAGCGCCCCAGGCCGAGGACGGAGCGGCGGGAGGCAGAAGAGAGCGCCCTGGGGGAGACCGCAGACCTCCGAGGGCCGTGGCCTCGGGGCTCCCACAGCGCCCTGCTGGGGAACCTGAAACGCCATCGCGTCCGTCCGCTTAGAATGGGGGTCCACGGGGCGAGGTCGCAACGGGGGTTATTGCTTGAGCCCATGTGTGTCTCCGGGAGACCCTCAGATGGTACTCTGACTTGGGGAGTGGGCGTCATTTGCGTGAGAAGGGACGAGAATAAACCTCTGCACCTGCCCCCCAAGTCCATCCCCACCTGACGCAGTGACAGCGCCAGCGGGTGGGCGGGAAGACCTGCGGAGACGAGAACGCCACCCCAGCCTTAAAGGGCAGGAGCGAGGACGGCACCTCGTACACCCGTTTCTAAGCATCCAATGACGCTGCGGAACAAAACCGCAGCAGCAGCAGAAAGGCGGCCGCCGTGAGCGCGCAGTGGTGGGAACGGGCGGTGCCTGTCACGCGGGCTGCGCGCTGTCACCTTCAGCGGGGACAGCCAGGTCTCGGCCCTGCCCCGGAGGTGATGTGGACGCTCCCGATCGCCCCGAGCACTCTCTGCAGGGGCCTGGACCAGCTCCACCCTCCGCAGCGGCTGCCCCGGCCCCCTCCACACGCACGCGAACTGCGGCAGCAGACGGAAAGCCCTCCCGAGCGCCCGGGGGACCAGACGCACAGCGCTCCGCTCCTGCCCTTAGCAAGCCCGGGGCCCCTTCCTCCGCGCTCCCTAAGGAAAAGAACAGCTGCTTCTTTCAACACGAACGCTGGGACAGGCCACGGGCTTTCTCCTCTCCCAGCGCGCCCTCTCCGACACACGGGTGGACGGCTCAGGCTCTGGGCGCAGAGGACTGGGCAGTGCCAGCCGCGCGCACGTGTGCGCCCTCCCTCCCAGGCCCTGCCTCCTGGGGTGCTGGCCCCCCGTGAAGGAACCGCACGCGGCCTGCTGCTTCGGGCTCTTTTCCTGGGGCACCTACGCTAAGACGAGCCCCACAGGAGCGGGGTCTGCACGATCCACGCACGAGCTCAGGGCTGGTGAGGAGGCGAGAGAAGAGAATCAGGCCTAACGGGGCGTCAGGGCCCCGAGAAGGACACTGACTGGAAAGGAACAGGTGCGCTGGCCAGAGACGGGGCGGAAAACTGGCAAGGACCGTGTGCCCGGGAGGGAGCCCGCCAGGGCAGAGTCCACAGGTCAGGAGCTGCGGGAAGACCCCCTGGAGGAGGAAACGCCCCCCGCCCCCTGCAGTCTCCTGCCTGGAGAATCCCCTGGGCCCAGGAGCCGGGGGGCTGCAGACCACGCGGTCGCAGTCGGAGGTGACTGAGCGTGCATGCCCGAAGGACGCACGAAGGCGCTGCTGCTTTTGATTATGTCAGAGGCTGACGGGGGACCAGCTGATATGATGCATTATCAAAGGGAATGAAATGATGTGCAGATAGAAGCGCGTTGGTGGAAGTCTTCAGTGAATGCTTTTCTTTTCTTTTTTTCGTTTATTTTTATTAGTCGAAGGCTAATTACTTTACAATATTGTAGTGGTTTTTGCCATACATTGACATGAATCAGCTATGGATTTACATGTGTTCCCCCTCCCGATCCCCCCTTCCGCCTCCCTTCCCAGAGGGAAGACTTCTTCAAACCACATTCCTCTGGCGGGTGCGGAAACATCCCAGGCAAACTGTGGAAGGAGCCAGAAGCCAGGAAGTGGACCTCTGCCTCTGCCTCTCGGAGGGCAGGCTGGGAGGATCCTGGCTGAGCTGAGGGTGAACTGGTGGCTAAGTTATCCATTTACAAAATCCTGTCTTTCAATGACTTTTGTTTTTATAAAATGCTTAGATATAAAAAAATAAGATAAAAGGCTTGCAACACAAGCTCCCATAAGGAGATGCTACAGAAGGAAAACGGAACGCTCAGTTCCCTGGGTAGGGCACTTTACAACTGTATTTCACAGTGAAATTTACACACAGGAGGATGTGGGAGTTCACAGAAATGCTTCATATGCTTTATGAACACCTAGGATCAGAAAACAAATTTTCCTCTCAATACTCAGAATTTATCATAAAGGCCACAGGTATGGAATAACGTCAACTTCTGTTATAGGAGCCACACAGTCTGTCACCACAGAATTTAATTTTTTAAAGTTTAGAAAAGTTGTGGTGTTCTTCTTTAGCTCATTAAACTTCTCTTTTACTTATTTAATTCAATATAAAAAAGGCCCTGACTGATTTTCACTCTAATTTCCTGTCCATTTTCAGTCAATACCCCTAATCCTACTATGATTAATGTTGAATGACTGTAACAATACTCCAGGGCTTTAAAATATACTTATGCTATTATTTCAACTTCCAGACAGGTTTTATTTTCTGTTTTTACAATGCCGTGTTAGTTTTAGGTGTACAGAAAAGTGATCCAGTTACACATATACATACACTCATTCTTTTTCAGGTTCTCGTTTCGTATTGGTTATGACAAAATATCGAGTTGTTTCCTGTGCTATACAGTAGGTCCTTGTTGGCGATCTCTTTTATGTGTAGTGGTGTCTATATGTTAATCTCAAGTGCCTGATTTATCCCTCCCCTCTACATTTCCTTTTTGGTAGCCATAAATTCATCTTCTAAGTTTCTGAGTCTGTTTCTCTTTTATAGGAAGTTCATTTGTATCATTTAAAAAAAAAACCAGATTCCATATATGAGTGACATCATATGATTTTGTCTTTCTCCAGACACTCTTTATTTTTACAGCATGCATAACACAGGCCACATTTAAATCTGAAGTTATAGTTAACAACAAAAAACTCAAGGATCCAAAATTTAAATTATAACTAACAATACAAACACTGGGGAACTTCAATTTAAACCATAAAGCTTTGTAGAAACAGTCTTGAAGTTCTTAAATAAATATGAAATGTTTTGAACATGAGTGTCATAGCAGTGGTAAATACATACAAGAGTTTCAAAGGAGCCATTTGGAGAGTTTTATTTGCTGCCACTGCTTTTGGTAATTAAAAAATGCATTTAAAATGCTTAGCTCATAATATTGCCTCAAGTGTTATACAATTAACAACTGTCTTTCAAAATGATGGCACAAAGCGACACCAAGTACACTATAACTTAAAAACCTAGAAAAATGGTACAGATGACCTTATCTGCAAAGCGGAAATAAAGACACAGGAGCAGAGAACAAACTTGTGAACGAGGGGGTGGGGGATGGGAGGAGCCGGGATTGACACGCACAGACTATCGATGCTGCGCATAAAACAGGTCACTGGGCTTCCCTGGTGGGCCAGCGGTAAAGAACCTGCCTGCAGTGCAGAGACCCGGGTTCGATCCCTGGGTGGGGAGGAGCCCCTGGAGAAGGGAATGGCAACCCGCTCCCGTCTTCTCGCCTGGAGAATCCCACAGAGAGGTGTGGCGGGCTGCAGTCCATGGGGTCGCAGAGAGTTGAACACGACTGCTGACTGAACACAAGCATGAAAGAGGTGACCGGTGAGGACCTTCTGTCCGGATCAGGACCTGCGCTCGGGGACCCTGTGGCCCTGAACAGGAAGGGGTCCAGAGAAAGAGGGGCTGAGTGAACACACAGCTGAGCCCCTGCTGCACGGGAGATGAGAACACAGCAGTGGGAAGAGAAATTCAAAAAAAATTCAAAAAACAAGGCAGTCAGAGACGCCGGGGAGCAGTGCTGGGATCTGCTCTGGTCACAGAGAAGGCCATGTCAGCGGGCTTTTCTGCACAACGCACCCTCTGCTTCCCTCCTGAGAGCTGGAGCACAGCGTCCACCCTGAGCTCTCCTCCCCCGCTTCATCAGAGGGACGGTATTCCACCGATTTTCCTCCGCCCACAGGCACGACGGCTGCCTGCCAAGCTGGAGTGATCGTGTCTTCGTTAGATGCTTCACGGCGTCAGGACGGGTGACTTCAGAGGCTTGAGAGCGGGCCTAGCATCCCCGACAGGTCTCCGTCGGGGATGAGAGCTCAGTCTCTGCACAGCCCATCCTCTTTTAAGAATTCCAACTAAAATGTGAGCGGCAGAGGGTGGTGAACACTGCCTTGAGATGTGTCAAGTCTCCTGGGCTTGTTTCAGCAGACCAAGGCATGTCCAACCAGAGACCAGCCTCAGGATTTAAACATCCCACTGTCCCACTGGGGGGTCACCAAGCGCCCACTCTAGGGAGAGCAGGGAAGGAACTGGGGGACAAAACGGTAGGCGACGTCTTCGCCCAAAATCCAAGTCAGTAACTCAAGACTTTATAGTTATTTAGTCTCTGAAATCAATTTTCCTAAAGGCGAAGCTTACCAGTCACACACAAATTAACCTAAACAGAGACAGGCTGAGTGACATCCTTCATCTCAGGGTCTTACCTACTGGCTCTGCATTTCAAGGCCCTGACAGATCTGTTTGACGGGAATGCTCTGTGACCACTTCCTTTCTGTCAAGAAATACCCTTCTCTCTTTTGATGCTGAACTATTTCTGTTCACACCATAGGAACCCTTGGTCTGTCTAGACTCTGAGGTACAGATGTTAACATGGAGAGCACACAGGTTCATCTGACATCTTGTTGGGTATTTACGTAAAATGAAAGAATGTCTGCGGTTAATGAATAGAGCTTTTCGGGCTCCGCCGGGGACTCATTCAGATAAACTCTTCAGACCAGGGAGGAGTGCAGGCCGTGGACACTGAGACCGGGGGACTCACGGAGAGGGCCTCAGAACTGCAGCCGCAAACCCGCCCGGAGAGGCCAGGCATTCTGGCTGAATGTCAACCTACTACACGCATTAGGCTAACAGTCTATCTTTCCCTTTTCAAAGACCCGTCCAGGGATGGGGTCTGCAAACTGCTGGAGAGGAGGGGTGAAGACGGTTGCTAAGAGGACAGGCCATAGAATCCTCCTGGACAGAAGGGGGAGAATCCTCCTGGACAGAAGGGGCAGAATCCTCTTGGAGGGGGGGAGGATCCTCCTGG
>CM035300.1:2847674-2867196 GCA_020226075.1 Hydropotes inermis | reverse complement strand
CCGGGGTCCCCTCCCCGGACCATCCTCCTCATCTCCCGGGGTCCCCCTCCCAGGAGCATCCTCCTCATCTCCCGGGGTCCCCTCCCCGGAGCCCCCGCCTCATCTCCCGGGGTCCCCTCCCAGGAGCATCCTCCTCATCTCCCGGGGTCCCCTCCCCGGAGCATCCTCCTCATCTCCCGGGGTCCCCTCCCCGGAGCCCCCGCCTCATCTGCCGGGTCGGCCGCAGTGTGCCCATGGCGGGCCTCCCTCTGCTCATCACGGAGTGGAGGCGATGCTGACAGCAAGGGCAGGGGGAGGGTGCATTAGGAGCTTGGGACGGACAGACACACGACTGTATATAAAATAGGTGAACAAGGTCCTACTGTTTAACACAGGGAACGATATTCAATATCCTGTAAAAACCTAAAACAGAAAAGAATCTGAAAAAGAATACATATGAACACCACACATACATATGTATAAACAACCATTTTGCTGTATAGCTGGAAACACTGTAAATTAACTTTTCTTCAATTAAAAAAAAAAGAAAAGGCAGGTCTGTCAGGAACGGAACATCTAGGAACTGCAACATTTACGGAGCCCCCTCTAGGTGCGTATACGGCACCTCCTCTGCAGGCAGCCGTCACCGTCTAATTTGGAATAACTTATTACACCGTCTCCTATACGGGGGCACTGTTATGTGCATTCACATCCTGATCAGGATGGGGTTCTATCACACACCATCCCAGTTTTACAGACAAGGAAACTCAGGCCCAGAGAGGCTCAGTCACACTGCTGTTAAGTGGCTCCAGAGTCCCTGACTGCAAAACTGAATCCTCTGCTGAAACTAACACCACATCGTACACCAGCTACACTCCAACGAAGAACAAACAAAACACCAGTGTCTCACTGGGAGTGTGACTCAGGCCTCAGGCCAGGTCATGAACCTTCACCGCTAACCTTTCCTTTTGTGGACGAGGATTGAGAAGGCTGACCCTGGGCGCTGCTGGGAGCTCTGCATCCAGCAGGCGCTGCCCGACTCTCATTTGAGACCACGTCACCCTGTCACCTCCTGCATCACCACAACTAACTTAAAAACCAATTCAAAGTTACAATTAGTAATATAACAGAGCGACCAGATTTGGTTAAAACACAATCTGCCTTATTAGAAATAAGAGCCTTTCAATTGGGCTTCCCAGGAGGCAGAGAAGTAAAGAATCCACATGTCAGTGTGGATGTGACTGTGAGATGCAAGAGATGTGGGTTCGATCCCTGGTCGGGAAGACCCCTGGAGGAGGAGATGGCCACCCAACTCCAGTATTCCTGCCTGGAGCATCCCATGGACGCAGGAGCCCTGCAGGCTACTTCCCAGGGGGTCGCAAAGGGTGGGATGTTATGCCCGCTGTCCGCATCCCCCAGCAGGAAAAGAGAAGACCTCCATGACGATGCAACACGCAAAGGAAGGGAAATTTATTGCTGAGTCGAGCCAGGGCCCCTGCTGCAACCAACACAGCGGTGCAAAGTCAGAGAGTCCCGAGCCCCAGTTTCCACGCACATTTATAGGGTGCTCGATTTTAAACATGAGCAGTGGGTAGTGGGCGCAAGCGGATTGGTCACATGTTTGCAAAGCAATTTTATTGGTACAAACTTTCGCGCACGCGGGACTGTCCAGGGAACCTTCCCAGAGGTTTACTGGGCTCGTACTGATTAGCTGGTCTCTGGTGGCCTGTTGAGGACAGATAATTACCCTACCCTCGGGAGAAACTGAAACTTAGGCCTACTCTTAGTTCAGGGCGCCTGCCATGGTGCTAGTCTTGACAGTCTCACAGGGACATGACTAAGCACACACGTATACAGCATTTCAATGCCAGTCAACACCAAAATGACTACAAAGAGAATTTATAAGAGTTCTGGGCAAATAACGAAACTAAACCTGAAACCAAGACTGGTTTTGAGATACTAAATGGTAGCTTCCATTGTACTCCGTGAGAATCTTGATATGTAAATATAGCGACTGATAGTGGTAAAAGGCTTTTGGACTAGCTAACATTGTTTTATTTTTAAACAAATGAAAAATCTGGTTGCCCCAGATATGAGACAAGGGGGAAAACGGAGCTAATAAAGCTTCGCTCTGGTGGAATTTCCTTCTCTTCAGTTTTTTCTCTTTATCACATCTCAACTTGCTTCAACACACACCCCAGTGCATCTGTTTCCTGTCTTTCAATTGTTACATAATTACATAATTTACACACATTTTTGTGTTTATGTATTTGAAAAGGAGAATTATGAAATACATATCTTATATAGCATATTAAAATGAAACTTTAGAACTATAAAAGAGGGAGGTGAGAGACTTACATTAGTAAATATCCTTTTGGACACACAGTGGGTGATCGCTTTGAGAGTCTTTTGTACTGGGGTTTTTGACTTTTTAGATTTTTTTAGTTTAGTAGAGCTGATGTCTACTTGCCTCATTTGGGGGATATAAACTTTACTTTCTTCATAATTCTAGTTTAATACTGAAATATTACTTATTATAAAGTCTGAGATAAACCATAATCCAGGTTATGTTATTCAGTAAGCAACTGAATGCCATTTTCAGATACTTTTTAAGTATACTTTTTTAATACAGCTCCTTGGCTACCACATTCAACAGATATATAAGCATAGCTTAAAGTGGATTACTCTTAACATGTTACAAGTAAACTGCACAGTGATAGAGTTTGTAATAAAAATAAGCAGGACACCCACTACTCACACACTATAGTTAAGTATATTCGCTGATCTCAAAAAGATTTTTTACTCAAACAAGAGCAGTATTTTCAGTCTAATCTATTAGCTTCAGACAATGCATATTAGCTGCAGATTATTGGGAATCTTTTTATGTTCAAAGGAAGTGTTTTTC
Source organism: Hydropotes inermis (assembly GCA_020226075.1). NCBI lineage: Eukaryota > Metazoa > Chordata > Mammalia > Artiodactyla > Cervidae > Hydropotes > Hydropotes inermis. The sequence goes on along the minus strand of CM035300.1, from coordinate 2,864,312 downwards.
ACCATATTATAAATAAATATAACAGTGAAGATTCATCTTAAATGCAAATAAGAAAAAAAAAGGAAATCTTTCATTTATCCCTACAATACAAGGTAGCTTAAAATTTTTTACCACTGCTGGTCTTCCCATATTTTACACCCTGGAAAAAAGCAAAACATGATGTGTCTCCATAATTAACTTTTGTTTATTTAGACTGCACTGCATCGACCTGCGGGATCTTAGTTCCCCAACCAAAGAGTGAAGTCAGGCCGCCGCAGGGAAAGTGCTCAGCCCTAACCACTGGATTTCCAGGGGACTCCTCTTAACTAACTTTTCTCAAAGGTTATAAACTGATAAAACAGAACCACTCATGGGTCAGATTTTTCATTTACACTCACTCTGTTAAGTCTACCTTCCCCTTGGGCTGAATAGTTTGTGGGTATAACTTAGTTCGGAATTTAAAATAATATTTTTAAGCCATAAAGACAAGGCATTTTCTTGATTCCTTAATATTGCATGGTATTTTCAACATTCAGGTATCACATATTCTGGTTAATTATAGCCAATAAGATGTCATCGGCCTATGCAAATTGCATCACTGTTTTAAAAAAATTTAAACCAATTCATAGCACCAAAAAATGCTCAAAAACCATCTGCATTTACTGTTGACATTAATCCAGAACATTTATCTGCATTAAATTTCATTAAAACACATCAAGAACTCTATCACCATTTATCTAAAATTACGCATCACAGGACTCTAACTTCATAGGATTTAACGAGCTGACTTTCAAAGGTATAAACTCATGATGTTTTTGTCTACTGCTGTGAAGCTAGTCAAGTTCTTCATGGGCAAATAAAATGATAATATAGCAATTCAATTGGTGGAAAAGATATAGTCTCAGTTGAGAACAAGATTTTGTTTGGTATGCTACAGTAATCCAGGTGCCAGGCATATAGAAAGTGACATTCAGCAGTTGTTTGCTGAAGGAATAAACACGTGGGTATAAGTATTCTATTATAAATTTTTACTTTTGCTTCCATTAACATCACATCACATACATGAATACAGAACTTGTTCAAGGCATTGAAAGCTGAAAATAGAGTTTAGAATTTCCAGCTGCAGCATAATCAAGTATCTTTTTATCACAAAATCAAACCATCTCTATTCTCACAGGACCACATGTAGAGCTTACCAATTTCATTAGGAACTGTAAAAAAAAAGTAGCAGAAAATAAGTCTGTATGTTACTGTTATCTCAAATGAATCCACATGTAAACACATTGCTCTAGGGAGGAGCGGGGGAACTTTTTAAAGTACTGAAGTTCTCTTTAATTGAATATGAAATATTAAAAGACAAGAAGACTACTACTGAACTAGGACAGAGTAGTAGGAAGCACTGTTCTCCGACACTTGTTGGGAAAAGGAAGCAGAGAGGAAATGGGAACATACTAGAGGTCTCCAGAGCTTTACGACGGTAATTCACCCACAAACGGTAGAGCAGGCACCCTGTCTCATGTGGTTATATGATACAAAGCCTGCTGAACACTCAAACAATTAAAATCATTCCACCCAACGTAAAAAAAGTCTGTCTCCAGTCCAATGTGAGAATCATTTTTGGAAATTTGCATTTAAATGCTGGTACTGTTTGTCTCAATTTTTGGCTTTTCCTTTTATTCCACCTTTTACTTACTAAACACAAAGAGCGTTCAAACAAACAGTAATTTGCACTTTATGGCCCTTTCAGTCCACCATCTTAAAGCATTAATTAAGGAAGTATTATTTATCTTATTTATCCTAAATTAGGGTAATCAGAATTAAGAAAGGCAAAGACTCTTGCTTGTTTTCTTGATGCGCCAGTTTGGAATTTGAAAGTACTTGTGATATGATTACTGCATTGAGAAAACAGAATATTTTACAGAGATGACCAAAACGCTGCTTTCTGGGTATAGCTGCAGAACATTCATGCACATCTTCTGGAGGAAAAGTTGTACATTTCCAAGTAATCATGATTAGTAGGGTTTACTTACATGCTTTTCAGTTAAGGCATTAGATTTAAAGATGATTTTACAGGAACAGCTTGAAGAACTGTAAATAAGCAATTGTACATCAGAAGTTTCTGATTATTTATCAGCTTACACTATAGTATGTGAGCCAATTTGGCCACATTCTTATTGAAAATATTTTGAATTAATTTTAATTCCCAAATATTGAGGCTTAAGCATCACATAAATGTATTTGTTATGCCATCATTTAGAAGCAAACTCAGGCCCTTCACCTCCAGTCTGAAGGGCTTAGTACTTCAAACAAATGGAAATTTCTTGAGAACAGGAAGGTTTTTCTTTATACAGTGGTTATTGCAAATAAAGTGCCTTTCAGAGACTAAAATTCTGTTTATACTATTTTATTGTCACTTCAAAGCTCTATTTTGTATTTAAGAGGCGATCCTTAGATACATCTTAATGGTGATAAATCTCTAAACCTCACCATGCAGCTCATAAGATAGCTCTGTAATGTGTTACCTAAGAAAAGGACAATACAATTAACAGCTCAAGAAAAATCAGAGAGTGTTTAATGGCTGCAATCTATCTGTAGTAATACTACTATACTGTACTTGAACCATTTCCGAAGAGTAACAAAATTGGAGACTATATCTCTTATTAAGAAAAGGGACAATCTTAACAGGAAAATTACAAAAAGATAAGCCAGCAGTCTGATTATTCACATTATAAAATCTACTAAGGCATGCAATTCAATATCTTTCACATATTGAGCTCACAGACAAAGCTTGCCAACTTCCTCTTGGACAGTAAAATCCATCTTCCCCCTCTTTGGGCTCAATACACTCCAAAAAGCAGGGATCACTGTTGCAGAGCAGTAATTTTCAAATAGTGCCCTTGTAAGTTATTTAGAAGAGTCCCCTTTGTCCCCTGCCCTTCTCAGAGGAGAAGGGGCCACTGAGGAAGGATCCAGCTTCGTATGCCCACCCCTACGGCAGCAGTCCAGCTGTGACGTGTTCTAGGGTCTGGGATCCAATTCTGTTTGAACAAAGAGTGTCTTAAGGCTGAGTAATCCACTGTACCTTAAAAACAAACCCCCCCCCCCCCCCCCCCAGACCAAGAACCACTGTAACCAATTTACAAGCTGATTGCCTTCTCCTTCCTCCTGTTTGTTAGAGCTCTGACGCACCATTCCTTCCATACTCACCTTTTCCACCCTTCAGGGGGAAGTGAACTACTGAGCCCAGGAGGGGAGGGAGGTTAAGGAAAGAAAAAGAAGAGATGGTGCTGCTGTGAAATTCACAGGAGATGTGCACATTCTGCAGACGCTGAGAGTATGCACCGACCCCTGAGAGACTGAGCGGGCTCAGAGCTCAGACCTGACGCTGCTCGGCTTCCGGGAGCCGCATCATGTGAGCACCCACAGGCCCCATCAACACGTGTGCTCTTTGCTCGGTTTGACAAGAGCACCGACAGGGACAGGGCGCTGGTGGTTCTAGAAAGCCAGGCGGGTGACTGTCATCAGGGTCATGTGCCAGAGCCATTGTTAACAGATTAGAGTGACAGGAAAGCTGTATCCTTATAGTGTGTTTTCTTTCAAAAGTTTTAAAGAAAACCTAATTCTATTAATGGGCTTCCCAGGTGGTGCGGTGGTAAAGAATCCATCTGCCAATGCAGGCGACGTAAGAGACGCAGGTTCCAACTCTGAGTCGGGAAGATTCTCTGGTGAAGGAAACCCGACCCACCCCAGTATTCTTGCCTGGGAAACCTCCTGGAGAGAGGAGTCTGCGTACAGTTCATGGGGCCACAAAACAGTGGACAGTGTTCTCAACTTGCTTTTTCAAGGCCTCACAAGTTTCTAGAAATATATCAATGTTCTATCAGCAGGTAAACTCCAATTCACTCACAAGACTCTACTTTCCCACATGGGTAAACATCTTTCCCACACTGTTTAGACAATATATTCAATTCCAATAATGATACAAGAAAGTTGGCTACTATGTTAAAACATCTATTGAATATTTGGTATTCAGCTAGACATTTTCTGGATGATTCTCAAACTGTATTCAGCTACTTTTCTTCCCATCTCCAAAGAAACTAGACTTTTTTTTTTTCAGACACAAAGGCATTTTTTTTTCACTTTTAATAACGGAAGTTTGCTTTCCTATTCTTCCACAAAGAATAGGTTTATCCTTATGGTAATTTATTTGCGAGGACAGAGAGGAAGGAGAAATTGGAGCAATAATCCAGAGGCGAAAAGTACATCATTCACTAAAATGGCATAAATAGATTTAATGTCTCATGCGAAAACATGATATATGGATGTGAAGGTTAAAATATCCAAACAATGTTAGTTTTCTTCCTTAAAAGATAAACTAGGCACCTCAGGATCTATTTGTTCCTCACTATTCATCAGTAACACAACCTGCTCTATGCATCATTAAAAAGCAGACTGATAGCATCTCAATGAAAAGTCCCTTCAGAGATTTCAAACAAATGATTAAGCATAATAAAAATAAATGAAAAGAAAAACACAAATGAAAAGAAAAACAAATGATTAAGCATAGTTAAGTCTTCAGTGTTAGGTGCGCGACTGAACACAGCAGGGGAAACCTCTTGGTGCAAGGACTTCCTGGACAGACCTCAGTTTGAGTTCTAATTTAGCATGACTTGAGGTGGGTATTACTTTTCTCCCCTACAAAGGAAGTGTGTTTACCTTGCAAAGATATTGTGAGGATTATAAATAATAGGTGTAAAGTATCCAGTGTGGGTGCATGTTCTACAATAGGTGACAAAATCAAAAGTCTTTAGTCAAGTGAATTTAAAAAAAAAAAAAAAAGATAAAAACAAGAGAACTGTAAACTATGGGAAAGTTATCAAAACTACAGTAAACATAAAAGAGTCATTACACAGTGATACAGATTTCAAGCAAAGTGATCCTGATGCTAGCGTCTAAGGAACTGTCAACGGAGTCTCGAAGCGCATTCAGCTGCTCCCCCGACGGCCGGCGGGGGGGACCCGCGCGCCCCGTGGCCGGTCCGGCTCCATCAGAGATCCCTTCCGGCTCCTTCAGAGACCCCACTTCCGGCCCCTTCAGAGATCCCTTCCGGCTCCTTCAGAGACCCCACTTCCGGCTCCTTCAGCGATCCCTTCCGGCTCCTTCAGAGACCCCCCCCACTTCCGGCTCCTTCAGCGATCCCTTCCGGCTCCTTCAGCGACCCCTTCAGCCCGCGTCTCCTCACACCCCGCGAGCACAGCCCCGGGGGACCACCATCACATTGAACAGGATGGATTTTCGGCACACATCCTCACCTTTCTGAGTCTCTCGTCCTTTCTGAGGGACCTTTGTTCTTTGAGGGACATAGGCTCAACATCACAAAGTGCTGTTTTATACCAAAGTCTGACAAGACTGCCTTTGTCGTATCTCATGCAACGTCTCATCTCGATTCTTCAACGTCCAATTCCCCGTAAAGACACCCCAAAGATGAATTTCCCAGCAGACCTCGCCTCACAGCTCTAAGCCCCATTGCCTCTACGGTTTGCTGCGGTTTCTCTGCTGAGCTCTGGGGCAGGGGCCAGGTGCACTGCCCCAACTCACGCCACCCGGGAAAACGCTCTGGCAATGGGACCCAGCATTTCACAAGGTTCCTAATGGCTTCTTATGGACAGGCGCTTGTGAACTGCTAACTTTAAAATAAATTTCATCACCACTAGGAATCATAGCCAACAAGCTTTCTATGGATGAATTCGTTTAATCCTCAGAACAACCCTATTGGGGCAGGCGTTACTGACGCAGAAGCACAAGGCAGAGAAAGGTTAAAGAACTTGCCCTGAGTCACACATCCAGAAAATGGTGGAAACAGATTAAGTTCAGATGGAAACAGATTAAAATGGTGGAAACAGATTAATGGTGGAAATAAAATTTTTTGTTCTTTAGCACCGTATAGACCACTTCCATCCATCATTCAAAGGCCTTGAGTCTCAAAACCTAACCTTTGCACAATGAATTCCTTGCTGTTGCTGTTCAGTTGCTAGATTGTGTCTGACTCTTCGTAACCCCATGGACTGCAGCACCCCAGGCCTCCCTGTCCTTCACCATCTCCCTGGGATTGCTCAAACTCATGTCCATCAAGTCGGAATCATCTCATCCTCTGTCGTCCCCTTCTCTTCCTCCTTCAATCTCTCCCTGCATCAGGGTCTTCTCCAGAGTCAGCTCTCCACATCAGGTGCCAAAGTACCCAGTTGAATGTGCTCCCTTCCCTACGGAGATTTTCACTGGTTCAGTGAGGCCATCAGAACCTCTAAATGAAGCTGAGCTGAGGAAAGCAGGCATCCACTGCATGCCTTATGCAGATCCAGGAGAGAAACGCGTGAGTGCAGGGCCGGAGCGGGGCCCCTGGCTCTGGTCCCTTCCTTCTCTGTGAAGACGTCCTCTCCCATCTGAGAGCGCGACAGCTGCAGGAGCTCCGGTCCTCTGATCTGCGCAGGACCACCTCCAAGGAGGAAGAGGACCCACCCCTTTCTGCCCGCTCCTTCACCGACACGAGGAAAACATCCCCAGACCGCACTCAGCCCACTGCCCCTCAGGCCCACCCACACAAGGGAAATAGGATTATTGAGTGGCTTGGACTAATTCCTGGGGAGCAGTGGATATCATGGCTGACCCCGCTACGTGCATTCCTCTGCCTCTGTCCTTACTGCGCTCCTGTCTAGATTCCCCAGGCTTCGCCACGCTTTCCACACCTCCCTGCTCCCCTCAGGGGTCCCCTCCATCCCTCCCGCTCTCCACCCACCAAGTAGGTCTGGAGTGTCAGGTACCAGACGGCCTCTCCTGGAGGCCCGGAGCTATAAGGTCGGCAGACACAGCCCTGCACTTGGGGAGCTTGCGTCCCAGAGAAGCAGCAGACCCAAACCACACAGCAGACCAAGCAAGAGTTACTAGGAAGGTAACAAACAGGGAGACAGAGCTGTTGTAGTTACGTGGTGCTAAGAAAAGCCTCCCAAGTCAGGGGTACTGAAGCTGAGACCTGCAGAATGGGACGGTGGGGAGCAGGAGGTGGGAGGGAGGCAGAACGGACTGGGTCCTTAAGATGGGAAAGACTGGGAGAGGTCCTTGGCTAACAGGGAGGAGGCGGAGAGTGAGGGCTGCAGGGCCAGGCCACGTAGGGGCTTCTGAGCAAGAGGCTCAGAGTTGGATGTTAGTCCAAGCATTATGGGATGTCCCTAGACAGACGAAGTCCCCACCCCTATTTTATGAGAATTGCTTGGGCCACTCTGTAGAGACTGGACAGGGGCAAGAATGCAAGTGAGGACAGAATGCTATGGAGAGGACGTGTTCTGCAGGCACCACAGACAGGACCGTGCGGTGGCCAGCATTGGGGGATGAGTGACAGGTGAACAGTAATCTCTGGAGCTCTGGCCTCAGTTACTGGGTGAATGGTGTACCATTAAGAGTTGGTAAGAGATGGGCAGGAATAGAGTTACAGGTAAGTATGGAGAGTAAATCCATACTCTCACCTTTCACCCCTAAAGTTTGAGGTGCTTGTAAAGCATCCAAATGAAAATGTCAGGTCGGCAGGGGTGCAGGTGGGTCTGGAGCTCTGGGGAGAGAACGGAGTTGGATATACACACATACTACGTACGTATACAGACGCATTTGGGACCATCAGCATAAGAAGTTACGCCAGGACAGTCACGACGTGCGGTGTGAATACGACATGCCGAGATGCAGTTTGGGGGGCATTTATCCTGCCTGGTGTTCTCTGGGACTCCTGGATCTGTGGCTTCATGTTTGACATGAACTTGGGGGGAATCTCAGTCTTTACCGCTTCACACACACATTTCTCCCCTTCTTGTCTCTGGTGGCATCTGCATTCTGTGAATGTCATGGGTATTTCTGCGGTGGTCCCACAGTTCTTGGATGCTCTGTCTTTTCAGTCTTTGTTCTCTTTGCTTTTGTTTTCTGGAAGTTTCATTGACATACCCTCCTGCTCGGAGACTCTCCCTTCAGCCATGTCCAGTCTCCTGCTAAGCCCACTGAGGGCAGTCTTCATTTCTGTTGGTGTTTCTGGTCTCTGGGATTCCTTTTTGATTGTTTCATAGAATTTCCATCCTCTGCTCACATGCCCATCTGGTCTCACATCCTGTCTCTTTTAGTCATCAGAGTCCTTAGCATTTTAATCACAATTTGTTTTAAACTCCCAGTTTGATCATTCCAACAATGCTGCCCTATTGGAGTCTGCTTCTGTTACTCACCCTGTCTCTTCAACCTGTGGTTTTGTCTTCTGGAATGTCTGGTGATTGTTTCTTGACAGATGGATGCAATGTGATGGGTAACGGGAACTGCTTCAAACAGGTACTGAGTAATGCAGTTGTAAGGTACAGCAATAGAGGAAGCATTTTGAGTCCAATGATTAATTTTGATTGTTCAGTTGCTCAGCCATGTCCAACTCTTCGTGACCCGTGGACTGTAGCATGCCAGGCTTCCCTGTCCTTCACTATCTCCCAGAGTGTGCTCAAAATCAAATCATTGTTTTAGTGAGCCTTTGTCTCTGAAATGTATGCTTCAGTGCTTCTGTTTCCCCCACTTAAGGAGCGCACAGGATGACTGGAGTGGGCTGGAGTTGTACTTTCCTCCCCTAGGTCTCTTAGGCTCTGATCAATCCCCAACAGTTTTGGCTCTGATAGTTTCTCTGAGGACATCCTTTGATAAGAAAAATAGAATGCTCAGGAGTTCAACATGGTTCTTTCGTCTCACCCTGCAGGAGAAGTTCACTGTCAGAACCTCATCAAGTTACTAGAGGAAAACTCCAAAACGGTGGAGCCACTCTGATGGGGCCCCCTGGGGTTCGGGACCCTTGACAAGTCCCTGGGCACCTCTAGCAATTCATCATTTATGCTTCTGGGCTTCTCACCCCAGTGCTGCTTTCCACAGGCGTTTCTCCTCCAGTAGGCTATGATTCCCTGTGTTTGCCAGGCTCATCTCTTCAGTGTTGGGGCAGCAGTCTGCCCTGTGACCCCGCGTCTCTGACAGATCTAAGAACAGCTGGTGACTTCTCAGTTCCTTCGACTTTCTACCTGTTAGCACACAGGGATGACCTGCAAGCCCCCTGTACATGCTGGGCCAGAAACTGGAGGGGTCCTCATTTCTCCAATTACAAATGCTAGGGACAGACGGGAGTTTAGAGACTATCTTGCTGAACCTTCTCTTTTTAAAGACAAGAAAGCATGGAGAAGGGAAGGTTTAATGGCCTGTCCAAGTACCTGGAGCTACTTAAAGTCCTGGGAACCTGGCTGGACTCCAGCATTTCTCACTTCCAGAAAGTGAAAGTGCTAGTCACCCAGTCCTGTCTGAGTCTCTGCAACCCCGTGGGCTGTAGCCCGCCAGGCTCCTCTGTCCATGGGATTCTCCAGGGAAGAATACTGCAGTGTGAAAACGGCTGGTTTTTCAGTAGTATTACAGTTATGTTTCAAGATAAAAAGGTCCTTACTTACAGAGTCACATACTGAAATACGTATAAAGAAATGATGTGATGTCTGGGATTTGCTTTAAGTGAGAAGTGAGATGGGGGTGGATAGGGGTACAGTGTGGCCACATGTTGATAAATGCGATGGGAAACAGACTTCATTATGCTAACCTTGTACTCTGTATATGACTGAAATGTCCTATGTGCATGTGGGTGTGCTAAGTTGCCTCAGCTGTGTCGGGCTCTTTGTGACCCCATGGACTGTCAGGCTCCTCTGTCCATGGGATTCTCCAGCCAAGAAAGAACACTGGAGTGGGTTTCCATGCCCTCCTCCAGGGGATCTTCCCAAGCCAGGGATCAAACCTGTGTCTCTTATGTCTCCTGCATTGGCAGGCACGTTATTTAACACTAGCGCCACCAGGGAAGCCCGACATGTTCCATAGTCAAATGGTAAAAGCACAGTAAAGTAGAAAAAGATTGAAATAAGTGCTGATTTTGATTTCATCATTCATACTACTATCAGAATCGATGCTATTATTACAAGGCTTGTGAGTAAGCATGGCTTGAAAGCTGACACTTACTTACTTGGCTGAGTGCATCTACCAAATCACAGAGGTAAAATAAACTTCATCAACTGTAAATCAGATTGAGTTACATAAAAATTAGCCCCACTTCTCTAAACTTCTCCATTACCTTACCATCTCACAGCTATCAGAGTATCTTAGCCTCAGCTGAGATCAAGCTGACACAATACTTCATTCACTAAGAACCTCTTACACAATACAGTATCTCAATTTACTTTTCCATTCTCAAATAAAATATTTTGCCTGCAGCAGCAGAACTTTCATTAATGGTACAATGTGCACAAGACTGTAAAAAGAATGCTCGTTAATCCAAACAATAGGATTAAATGTTCCATATTTTATCCTTAGAAACCAGACAAGCAGCCTTCAAATTCAGTATTAATTAAGGCAAACACAGGAAGAACAAAGGTATTCACGTCCATTAGTATCTGCTCTGCACACAGAAAGGCTGCCTGATCCTCTATCAGAGGGGATCCGTCCGCTGACTGCTTCTTTCGTGCCTGATTGTAGATAAATGGATTCAGTGAGGAAGTCATTTGTACCTTAATGTGCTAACTGCAAGTCTTTGCTATCTTTTCATTAATACTATATTACAAATTATTTATTTCTTAGACATCTCTGGTTGACTATAGAAGATTTCCATCTTATTTAATTTGGTATTTCCTATAGAGCTTGGCACAGTAAATAACTACTGAATTAAACAGAATTGTCAAACAGTACTTATCTTTCCAAATGAGCCAGAGAGGAAAAGCTTGAAGAGAAACTCTTAAGATATCCACTCATTCTCGAAATTCTCAGGAGTGCTCCCAACCACGCTTCAAAGGGGCCAACCCCCAGACTCAGGAACTAAGCTGGGCAAAAGGAGTCTCCCAGAGCACCACGCACAGAAGGAGGGTGTGGGGTCGCCCCTTCAGAACCGCACAGCTGAGGGTCCTTGCTTGTACAGACGGGCAGCACCAGGACCTCTGTCCTCCCGTCTTCAGGTTCAAGAAGGACGTGGGGTTTACACTCTGTTCTCACTGACAGTATTCATGAGTGTCCTTATAAAGACTTCACACGTCTTGCCAAAGTGCAATGGCCTTTATTTCAGTTTAAGATATGTGTTTAAAGCACCTGGTACCTCTAGCAATAATTGACTTAGAAACGAACAAATACACTGGTCATGCAAATATTATTACAGGCTACAGTGTTTGTTATAAAGTAATAAAAGGCAGTTAAGTGAAAGAAGACCAAGAACTCTTATTTCAGCTGGCAATATATTAACTGCCATCCCGATAAGAGAAAAATAACTGTTAAACATTAAAACAAGAGCTATGACCAGAAATAGACATTCACTCCCATATTAAATCTTCAGAAAAGATTATGTATACGAAGGAAAGAAAAATGAAATAGAAGGGCTTTATTCTCAGACCCTCACTATTAAGATAATGAAAATGTAAGACAATTCCAGTTAAGAATTTTTTCAGAATTATCTTTAGTTCCCTTCACATTGCACTGCTAATGAACTATGCTTATCTGGGATGTGAGAACTGGAGTGAACTTCAGTTGAAGCACTAGGCGTGCTCATCTGTTCTAGATGCACTCAGGAGAACAGAACAATTACAGCCTCAGAGATTTTAAAGCTTTCACTGAATGCTGTGATTCCTTAATGCAGAAGGGACCTTTTAAACAAGAACTGCAAACTCTTCATCATCTACTGTAAGCAGACAAGAAGAGAAGACCAAGTCTTCAAGAGAAAGGGACTCGCAACTTCTTGGGTGGTCTAGTTGTGAAGAATCCACCTTGCAACGTAGGGGATGTGCGTTCAATCCCAGGTTGGGGAACGAAGATCCCACGGGTCACAAGGCGATTAAGCCCTGCCCACAAGTGCTGCGCCTGTGTGCCCAAACCAGCGTTCCTGCCCTGCAGTGGGAGACGCCAGTGCTGCGACTGAGGCCCGATGCAGCAGAGAGTGTGTGTGTGTGGGTATGCACGTGCGTGCGCACGTGCACTGCTTTTCTTAAACAGTAATGAACTCATTTGCCCAGTATTGGGGGGGTATTCACTCTGAAACATACAGGTGAGAATTTGCAGAACAGCTAATAAACAGGGACCTAGCACTTGGCGATTCAAGAATTTCAGGATAGGAAGAAACTTGAAATGTCATCTAGGCCAAAACCTTCATTGTATCTTCCTGGCAAATCACCCACCCTTGGTTAGAACACCAGCTTCTAGAAACAGTATTTTCCAAGCAAACAGCCGATATAGTCAGCCCTCCATATCCATGGGTTCTGCATCCATGGATTAACCTACCATAGATCAAAAATATTTGGAATTAAAAATTCCAGGAAGTTCCAAAGAGCAAAAACTTGAATTTGCTGGGCCCAGCAACTATTTACGTAGTATTTGCATTGTATTTACCACTGATTACATAGTGTCTGCAATATATTAGGTGTTATATGTAATTTAGAGATAATTTAAAGGATATAGGAGGCTATGCATAGATTATATGTAAATACTATGTATGCCATTAATGTTTCGACTCACAGACCAACAAATCTCCTGGTCTTTTAGTCAACACTGATAAACAAACCTATCATCAAAGCCAAATTTTGTGAATGCATTTATTCCTGTTACCTTCCATCTTTTGGATAAGCATAAGACCATCTCCTAGGCCAGGTTATAATAGACTGTAATAGCATACTGGTCACCTAATTACATAAGACTTCGTGTCTTATATATATAGAGAGAGCTTATATATAAGCTCTATACCACAAACATATAAAATAACATCTGTTGCATTTCTGTCTAAAGGATATGAGAATTATTCTTCAAGCTAATAGAGAAATACCCCATGGAACAATCCTATAAGATGCTCAAACATTACTAGTTTACACATGATAAACCAGACCATGCCCTTTGGAAACGTTTTACCTTTCAGAAAAGTTCTCCCTAATGAACTAAAATCTTGCTTCCTCATTTGAAAAAAGGAGAAAGGAACAAGGATGCTACTGCTTGTATCTGATCCACACGACCTTCTTTTTCCACGTCTGGAAACAGTTCTTATCCTTTTCCTCTGTTCCTGACTAGCGAACACCGCATCTGGAACATTTGTGGTCCTAATAACAAAGGTAGACAAATACAGATGTAAAGACCACTCCTTTCCTGTAAAAGGAGCCGGCTTTAAACTCAGTCACCTATATACACCTCAATGGATACCTCACGACTCAACACTTTGTGACGATTCTTGCCTCTTTGTAAGCAGTTCCGGTGTAGACGGTGAAGAGAACTGTAAAGCGCTGTCAGGGAAGTTAGAACGAGGAACACTATTTGTCCCCAGGCTGCAGACGCAAGGAGCGGTCGCCACGGACGGCGGGGCCCTGCTTCTCAGAGCTGCCCGTCTCCTGTGCGGTTCTCCGGCGCCTCCACTTCACCACCCACACAGAAAAGCCTTGTCTGGCCTTTACACACACGTCTCAAGAACAAGATGCAGCTCTGACCATGGAAAAATCAATTAGAATCATTCTCCAAATCACATAATCATAAAACTGACCCCTTACATAAGCTTTCTGATCAACTCCTTCATTTTATTCAAGAGTGGGGCTCAGTGAGCAGTTACAGAGTTCATTCTGGGAAATCCAACCCACTTCCTTATGTGTTTACTGGGCTCCTACTACATAAATGCACTATGTGGGAGGCTGCAGAGGTTACAGGGTGAGTACTGACACTTACGTACTTTAAATGGAAACAGTTTATCTAAAAATAGAAAAGTGGTTAAATAAATTATAATACTGTCAGAGAGGAGAATATGAAGTCTTTACAAATTATATGTTTGGAGACGTTTTTAATGATACGGGGAAACTGCTCAGTGGGGGGGAAAAGCAAACTACAAAATTTTATCTAAGTTTTATAAAAATTATATATAAGCACAAATAGAATAAAAACTTGAAAAGATATCAAAAGTTGATATTGACCATCTCAGGACAGTGAGATCACAGATGGTTTTCATCATCTTTCTGCAGCTTTTCTTATCTTCAAAGGCTCTGTAAGGGGGCCCATTTTCTTTTATAATGAAAGGAAAATTTATTTAGAATATCACTGGCATTCTTATTGCAAAGTTATATCTTATAGGCGTCAAATTAATGAATGACAAAAAATACATGTGGACAGACATATCTCATGTCCTCAAGGAGCTCATGTTCAGTGGGTGACTGAACCTAACTTAAACCATAATTTCTGTTAGAAAACCCTAAGTTCCACAGCAGACGAGGGCTACCTGTTCTCATGACTGATCATGGACGTCTCGCCCCAAGCATCTGTCGCCCCCTGCATGCCTCATCTGTCCTTATGCCTACCTGCTGAGGCTCGGCAGATTATCAGCCAACATTTTGTCAGCATCCATGCAAGTCTCACTGCCAGTTTTGAAACCTCTTCGTTGAGGAGTGAGGCTGAGTGGTCAAGGCTCGGCATCCCTGAGCAAGACTGGGGAGAGGGGGAGTGTCCCAGTCCACGGGTGGGTGCCATGCAATTCAAGCCGGCTGAGTGGGCCTCCAGAGAAGACGGCGTCAGTGGAATCAACGCCTCGTGCAGTCATCTAGCAACTATGTATGCGGCTCCTTCCATCTGTGAGGCGCTACACCAGGCACAGGCCACAGGGGAAGGACAGGGCTCACCGTCCAGCATGGGTCTCTCTCCAGACCGCGCACACCAGGTGAGCAGGAATCCGCTCTGCAGGCCCCCTGCAGAACGGGACACGAATCCTCCAGCTGCACCCACACCTGCTCTGGCGAGTCCGATGGGGCACCTCCCTGAGCCCCCACAAGGCCTGAGAGGCTTCCCGAGGAAGATCTGGCAGAACATCTGGACACACAGAACAAGGCAGGCAGCTCACGGTGAGGGGGACGGGCGGGCAGCTCTCTTTCTACATTGGAAGCCTGTGTCGCCAGAGATGGGAGAGCCCCAGTGTCTGACGGGCACAGCTGAGAGTACCCTTTGTGAGAGTGGAGATGAGGAAGACTAGGACAGCTGCTGAGGCCTTTAATCTGACGCCCTTCCTGCCAAGGGAATTTTAACCGTATTAAAGTATCATCTGCAAAGTAACAGCAGGACTTAAGCACTGCTAAGTGCAGCACTGCTGTAACCACCCATCCCGTCACATCCTCTATGGATGTGCCAAAGATTCAGGGAGTCTGTCTATATGCTAACACGAAAGATCTATCATAACAGTGATTTTAACGCCTCCAGAAAAGACTCTGTTGTTGACAGAATGCCTAGCATAAGATGTGCTTTTCAACAAACAACACTATTTTCCTTTTCAGTTATTATCTTAGCTGCCAGTTCTGTGTAAGAGTAATGCTAACTTTGAAAACAGGGAAAGCCTTAGATTTTTAGTTACTAAAATAACCCCCAAGAAGCCAGTAAATTCTATTCTGCTATAAATCTAGGATTGACAGAAGTTATGGTTGTATCTCACCTGTAATTTAAAATACTCACTGCTGATTTCAACCATTTTTGTCTGTGACTCACAGTAGGATATATGTTTTACATCACCGCCCAGTGGTATTTGCATCTGTAACTGAAAGAAAAGGCTCACAGAATAACACTGACTACATGCAGTGCACTTCTGGGCCATCCCATCCCATCCCAAATCACAATGAAGCAAACTTGTTGAGCCCGCTGATTGTTCACAGACCACTCACTGATCATATGTGAAACCTGAAAAATATCAATACGATCATACGATATGCATGCATTAACTGTATATGCAAGTTAACATGTGAAGGACCTAATCAGGAATTACCACCCCGAGAGTGGTTAGTTAGCTTGCTCAGGGACTTTACTCAAGACTTTAACTCCAGAGGCAGCTGGACCCGGCGTCTTTCCTCGCATCCAGTATCTCACCTGCCCCTCCCTCTGGAGGTTCATCTCTGTGCACCAAAGGCGCTAGCAATAAATTTCACCAGGGAAATAGTGTCCAAAATATGCGACTGTCAGAAGGAGCAGCCAGGCTTCTCCACCTCTGCCTGAATGGAGTGGGTCCTCAGGCGAGTCCTACAGTCTAACTCCTTCTGAGATGCAAGCACAGTCATGATCACCTTGCTCCTGCACCAAACACCCTTCTGGTGCCTGATCAGACCAGAAAGTTAGCAAATCCCACCATGAGAATGATATTTTCCTGCCTTCGGGCTGTCTGGGCATGTTTAAAGCAAAAAGCAGGGGCTTTACTTGAAAAGGGCTCTATGGTTATTTTGTGAACGCTTGACAGTGGGGGGTTTGTACGTAAGGCAAAAGCCGGTCTGACTTCTTAGTTCACCTGAAGCAAGGCTGTGACAACCACCAAAAGAACCTGAAAAAAATATGAATGATCGAACTAACTTGGATGAACGTGTAACACAGAAAGGCCTCTCAATGTTACCTGTCGCCGATGTAATTCTCATATAATATACACATCAGTATTATTTCATCAAACACTTAACTTCTTTGCGACATGTTTTAATTTATAGAAGATCTGTATCAAATAATTCTTAAGGTAGTAACACTTGATTTTACTACATTCTAATATAGTTTTATACAAACTCGGTTTTTCAAACCACAGAGGTCAGATGTTGCATTATACTAAAATTTGGCACA
>CM035300.1:2829298-2847574 GCA_020226075.1 Hydropotes inermis | reverse complement strand
AAAAAAAAAAAAAAAAAAAAAAAAAAAAAAAAAAACCTTAAAAAAAATAAAAATAAAAATGCAAAAAAAAAAAACCCCTAATCTCAGTGGGAAATGTAATAAATTTGAGTCTTAAATAGCTTCCAATTTGTCTAGTCAGAGTTTAGTATTTGTTTTATAACATGAAACAGGCGCATCCTTTATCACATTAGAATGTGGACTATTAAAATGAGATATAACTTTAAACATTGCGTTTACCTTCTCATGGAACCAAACAGTATATATTCTACTTTATCTTTGTTTATTGCTCTATTGTTTTCAACATCTCCCCCCCCCCTTTTTTTCAGATAACAGAAGTCTTTATTCAAAAGAATCTAAACACCATGACTGAGTTTCTAGCAGTTTATGTCTGTCTGGCAGAAAACATGCACTGTGTCATTCCTAGAGCACACAGGGAGTCCTAGCATCCTCTGAGGCTGGGCCTACATACACGTAAATGCTTTTTAGTTATAGGCACAACCATATATAACAACCACATGTGCTATTAATACTGTTCATGGGGTTCTCAAGGCAAGAATACTGAAGTAGTTTGCCATTCCCTTCTCCAGTGGACCACATTCTGTCAAAGAGAGGCAATGCCAAAGAATGCTCAAACTACCACACAATTGCACTCATCCCATAACTCTAGTAATGCTCAAAATTCAAGCCAGGCTTCAGCAATACATGAACCATGAACTTCCACATGTTCAAGTTGGTTTTAGAAAAGGCAGATGAATCAGAGATCAAATTGCCAACATCATCTGGATCATCGAAGAAGCAAGAGAGTTCCAGAAAAACATCTATTTCTTCTTTATTGACTACGCCAAAGCCTTTGACTATGTGGATCACAATAAACAGTGGAAAATTCTGAAAGAGATAAGAATACCAGAACATCTGACCTGCCTCTTGAGAAACCTGTATGCAGGTCAGGAAGCAACAGTTAGAACTGGACATGGAACAACAGACTGGTTCCAAATAGGAAAAGGAGTACATCAAGGCTGTATATTGTCACCCTGCTTATTTAACTTATATGCAGAGTATATCAGGAGAAATGCTGGGGTGGATGAAGCACAAGCTGGAATCAAGATTGCTGGGAGAAATATCAATAACCTCAGATATGCAGGTGACACCACCCTTATGGCAGAAAGTGAAGAAGAACTAAAGAGCCTCTTGATGAAAGTGAAAGAGGGAAGTGAAAAAGTTGGCTTAAAGCTGAACATTCAGAAGACTAAGATCATGGCATCCGGTCCCATCACTTCATGGGAAATAGATGGGGATACAGTGGAAATAGTGGCTGACTTTATTTTTCTGAGCTCCAAAATCACTGCAGATGGTGATTGCAGCCATGAAATTAAAAGATGCTTACTCATTGGAAGGAAAGTTATGACCAACATAGAGAGCATATTAAAAAGCAGAAATATTACTTTGCCAACAAAGGTCCGTCTAGTCAAGGCTATGGTTTTTCCAGTGGTCATGTATAGATGTGAGAGTTGGACTATAAAGAAAGCTGAGTGTCGAAGAATTGATGCTTTTGAACTGTGGTATTGGAGAAGACTCTTGACAGTCCCTTGGACAGCAAGGAGATCCACGCAATCCATCCTAAAGGCGATCAGTCCTGGGTGTTCATTGGAAGGACTGATGTTGAAGCTGAAACTCCAGTACTTTGGCCACCTGATGCGAAGAGCTGACTCATTTGAAAAGACCCTGATGCTTGGAAAGATTAAGGGCAGGAGCAGGAGGGGATGGGATGACAGAGGATGAGATGTTTGGATGGCATCACTGACTCGGTAGACATGAGTTTGAGTAAACTCTGGGAGTTAGTGATGGACAGGGAGGCCTGGCATGCTGCATTTCACGGCATTGCAAAGAGTTGGACACAACTGAGCGACTGAACTGCACTGAACTGTACTATTAATAATTTTCTAGTAGTATCATATATAGATGCTAGGGGGAAGGAAGAGAAACTATACAAAAAACCAGCAGTGTTGCTGACAGCATGGTTTCCGGACTCACTGAGTTAGATTCCTTTCTGACTTCACTCTTGTGACAGGCTCCAGGTTCATCCCCCTCAGTCCAGCTAACTCTCACTGGCTCCTCTTTATGGCTGAGTAATATTCCACTGCACATAAGTACCACACCTTGAATCATCCGTCAGTGGACACAACGCACATACATGGAGTCTAGAAAAAGGCACTGATGAGCCTATTTGCGGAGCAGGAACAGAGACACAGATGCGGAGCACGGACTTGCAGACCTGGTGGGGGAGGGAGAGGGCTGGATGAACCGAGAGACAAGGCCTGACGTGCACACACGGACAGCCAGCGAGAAGGTGCCGCACACCGTGGGGACCTCTGCCAGGCGCTCGGCAACCTGGTGGGGAGCAGGGTGGGGCGGGGTGGGGCGGGAGGCAGCATCAGGACCGAGGGGTGTGTGTACACTGTATACTCAGGCTGCATGGCAGAGACCAACACGACACTGCAAAGCGTTCATCCTCCAGTTAAAAGTTAATTTAAAAACATTAGAAAAATTGAAAATTTTTTAAAAATTAGGTTCTTTGGGATGGGGGCTATTAACAAATATATTTAACAAGAAGTCTGACAAGCTATGAGTTACCAAAATTTGAGAACCACTCTACTAGAGTCTGTGGGAAACACACACAAATGCAAAATATTTGAGTTTTGCACTACTCCATAGGGCTTCCCTTTTGGCTCAGCTGGTAAAGAATCTGCCTGCAAAGCAGAAGACATGGGTTCAATCCCTGGGTTGGGAAGATCCCCTGGAGAACGGAAAAGCCACCCACTCCAGTACTCTGGCCTGGAGAATCCCACAGACTGTGTAGTCCATGGGGTCGCAAAGAGTCGGACATGACGGAGCAACTTTCGCATACTACTCCACACAATGACTTCCCAGAAATCTGTTGTTATTTTAATATATTTCCTTCCGAATGTTTCCTTTGCTTAAGTAATATATAGCTATGTAATCACTTCCCTCCATTTACTTAACACAGTAAGGAAATCCTTACACACACAGACACACACACACACACAATCAGTCAGTCCAATTGCTCGGTCGTGTCCAACTCTGTGACCCATGGACTGCAGCACCCAGGCCTCCCTGTCCATCACCAACTCCTGGAGTTTACTCAAACTCATGTCCATCAAGTCGGTGATGCCATCCAACCATCTCATTCTCTGTTGTCCCCTTCTCCTCCTGCCTTCAATTTTTCCCAGCATCAGGATCTTTTCCAATGAGTCAGTTCTTCCCAGTGGGTGGCCAAGGTATTGGAGCTTCAGCTTCAGCATCAGCCCTTCCAATGAATATTCAGGACTGATTTCCTTTAGAATGGATTGGTTGGATCTCCTGCAGTCCAAGGGACTCTCAAAAGTCTTCTCAACATCACAGTTCAAAAGCATCAATTCTTTTGTGCTCAGCTTTCTTTATGGTCCAACTCTCACATTCATACATGACGACTGGAAAAACGATAACTCTGACTATATATACATATATGGAAATAAGAAATATACATTTACAGCTTCACCAACAGCATGTGATGCTGCCTATACCCCCACATCCTTGACAAGCTGCGTTTTATCTTTTTAGTCTTTGTTAATCTGACCAACCAAATATGGACATTTGGGTTTTCTTGTTCTTCTATCAGTAGTTACTTTGGTTAATTTAAAATATTTCAAGTTTAAAACACAAATGAAACCAAATTTATTATATAACAGCAGCAGAGGTTAAATATTATCCTTCCAAGACTAAGTGCCAAATTCCTACAGGAATATACCCAATAATCATTATTTGTATAAGAACAGGTACCTTTACATCAGCTTTAATCATAACATAATGAGGTGATGATTGAATTCACCTGCCTATTTGGGTCATCTACCTGGATGCAGGTTTGTTTGTTTGTTTTTTTAATGGCTAATCCACTATTTCTTGAGCTATTGACACGGATTCATTGAACCCCTTTCTTTTGCCAAACACAATAAAAATAAATCCCCATTATGAAGTTTAACTTGGCAAATACATGGTAACATCTAGCTCATAACCTGGAGAAGCTGAGCACATGTCTGTCCTTAAGTACTTTCCCTGACAGTTATTGCACTGATCCCCCGCTGAGTCAGCCCATCAGCAGTGGTCTTCAAACAGCATCTCCTCACTTCCTGTCTCTGTGTCACAGTTTGGTAATTCTCGTGATAACCTAAAGTTTCTCACTATTATTTTGTGGTAGCGATCTGTGGCAGAAGAAAAGTCCGAAGCCAGCAGGGGTTGGTTCATGAGGTTGAAGGGAAGAAGCTGACCTCATAAAATAAAAGTACAAGGTGAAGCAGCAAATGCTGATGTGGAAGCCGCAGCAAGTTCTCCAGGAGATCTAGCTGAGATAATTCATGAAGGTGACCACACTAAACAACAGATTTTTCAGTGTAGATAAGACAGCCTTACATTTAAACAAGAAGCCATCTAGGACTCTTCATAGCTAGAGAGGAGAAGTCAACGCCTAGTTTCAAAGCTTCAAAGGACAGGCTGACTCTCTTAGGTGTTAACACATCTGGTAGCTGTAAGCTGAAGCCTGGGACCCTTAAGAATGATGCTAAATCTACTCTGCCTATGCTCCAGAAATGGAACAACAAAGCCTGATGACAGCACATACATCTGTTCACAAAATGGTTTACTGAATATTTTAAGCCCACTGTGGAGACATACTGCTCAGAGAAAAGATCCCCTTCAAAACATGACTGCTCATTGACAATGCACCTGGTCACCCAAGAGTTCTGATGGAGATGTAGGAGATCCAAGTTGTGTTCACACTGGCTGATAACTTCCATCCTGGAGCCCATGGATCAAGGAGTAGTTTTGACTTTCAAACCTTATTATTTAAGAAATACATTTCATAAAGCTACAGCTACCATAGATAGTGATTCCTCTGATGGATCTGAACAAAGTCAACTGAAAACCTCTAGAATGGATTCACCATTCTAGATCCTGGTAAGAACATTTGTGATTCATGGGGAGAGGTCAAAATATCAACATAAACAGGAGTGTGGAAGAAGCTGACTCTAACCTTCATGGATGACTTTGAGGGGTACAAGAGTTCAGTGGAGTAAATACTGTTGCAGATGTGCAAACAGCAGAATAAGAATTATAAGTGGAGCCTGAAGATGTCACTGAACTGCTGAAATCCCAGGCTAGAACGTGAACTGGTGAGGCACTGCTTCTTACAGGTGAGCAGACAAAAAGGTTTCCTGAGATGGAAACTATTAGTGAAGGTGCGGTGAAGACTGTTGAAATGACGAAGGATTTAAACTACTGAATAAATTTAGGTGATAAGGCAGCAGCAGGGTTTGAGAGGACTGACTTCAATTGTGAAAGAAGTTCTAATGTGGGTAAAATGCTGTCAAGTAGCATTCTATGCTACAGAGAGATTGTTCCGAAAAGGAAAAGTCAATCGTCTCATTTTAAGAAATCGCCACAGCCACCCGAACTTTCAGAACAGCCTGATCAGCCAGCAGCCGCCAACGTGGAGGCAAGACTTTCCACCAGCAAAAAGATTACACCTCCCTGAAGGCCCACCTCACTGAACATCATGTTCCGCATTTTTAGCAATAACACACGTTGTTTTTAAAGATATAACACTACTGCATACCTAACAGACTCCGTACCGTGTAAACATAACTTTCATATGCACTGGGGAACCAAACAATTCACGTGACTTGCTTTACTGTGTTACTGACTTTACCGTGGGGGTCTGGAACCCAGCGCGCACGATCTCGGAGGTGTGCGTACACGGCGCAGGCCGGGCTCCAGGGCGGCACACGAGCCAGCACCGCCCGGCGTGCACGTCTCTGTGAGCAGAGGGAAGGCCAGCGGAGGCTACTTCAGGAGACGTCTAAGCTCAGCCTGAAGAATGAGCAGGCCACGGTGAAGAGCTGGGGAAGAGGGTGCTTCCAGACAGAGGGAACTGCATCTCTTATGCCAGAAGGTGAACGAGGACCATTAGAGGTTGAGGGCAGTCAATGCATTCAGACTGACTGAGTCTCTGGGAGGTGAGGGAAGCCGGTGGGCAGGGGGTTACCAGATGATGAGGCTGGCCTGACCTTAATGACTACAGCTGGAACTTGAAATTTAAAACTTTCAGTCTTTTCCCTTTAGGGAAAGGCAGAGACTTAAAACAGTGTCAAGGAAAGTTACAACCAAAGGGATATTAGCCATACCACTGCAGAAATCAGTATGATATGAATTTCTAATTAATGGCTTAAAACACTTATCATTTGTTTCTGTTACAAAGCTGAAGGGAAATTTTTGCCTAATGTTAATCACGTGTGAGCTGAAGTTTATATTTTTTCAATAAGCATCTTGACAATACTTTCCGTAGTTTGTCAGTTTTTCCTTAAAATTTCCACCGGATTGCCAAGAGCCAGTATGATAAACAGCAATGATACTCAAGCTTCGGTTGCATCAGAATTACCTGGAAGGGCTGTTAAAACACAGGTTTCTGGGCTTTCAGACCAGAGTTTCTGATTCTCTAAGGGGAGGGACAGGAGGCTATTTCTAACAAGTTCCACAAGTGATGCTGATTCTGGGGACTGGACCACACCTTGAGAATCACTGCACCCGAATGTCACATTGTAAGTGTACTTGAATAAAGGTATGAGGGGAAAAGAATTGTCTCTTGAGTCTTTCCTATGGTAGAAACAGGCATCCAAACTTAACTTAATTGAGCTGCATTTTCTAAACATCTTGAAGAATCGATATTCCAATCTTACTGTTTGAATTTACTATTCCCCCAGCAGGAATTCTGCTAATCATCTAGCTCTAACCTGGCATAGAGCGGTTAGATACTTTCAGCTTGTCAAAACTGTCCAGTAAGAAATGTCAGCTAAAAGCATTCTGCCTTTGAAAGTGCTCTAAAACCATTTTAGTCTTGCTGCTGCCACTATTACTAAATAAAACTATATCTTTCCAAAATGAGCTAGGGTACAAATAAGCTCCTTTAGAAGGTAAAGGATTTTTAAAAACAACAACAATCTTTTCTTTTAAAAACACCGAAAATAAATTTTATGATAGTGAGAATGGAAATTATAAACAACTGCAATGCATTTTATTAACAAAGGCCATTTATCTACATTAGAAACAGTTATATACATTAAAAGTTATCCCACTTAATTAAATATGTGATTATAATCATTGTCTCTGGAGGGTCTGCCACTTCTGTGAACGTTAAGTTAGCCATGTATGGAGTCCACAGTGTCATGAGAACATACTGCTTGCAGTTTTAATTATTCACACACACAGAGACAAACAACTGTGATTTCACTTTGTTCTCATTAGAATTAATTTTAATAACACATGGTTAACAGAGATGCATTAAAGCTTTTTATAAAATAATGAATACTAAAATTCTGCATATAATTATAACAACAACTAGCACTCACTGACTCCTTGGAAGGCAGCGTGCATGAACTAAGTACCTAATCCTCATGCTCAGCCTGAGTCTTCTGGTGGAAGGAACTGAAGTACAGAAGACTTAAGTAACCTGCCTGAAAGAAAACTGCTGTTAAGGAGACAGCTAGGACATTCCTAACATGCTGTGAGACATGACTGGAGAAGAAACTACTGGCATACTTCTAAGTTGTAATATTGAAAAATTTTAATTTTATTTCACAAATATAAATTTGACTTCAATCTTTTTTTCCTCCCAACTCTTCCTAGCAAAAGTCAAGTGAAAGTCACTCAGTCGTGTCCGACTCTTTGAGACCCCATGGACTATACAGTCCATGGAATTCTCCAGGCCAGAATACTGGAGTGGGTAGCCTTTTCCTTCTCCAGGGGATCTTCCCAACCCTGGGATCAAACCCAGGTCTTCCGCATTGTGGGCGGATACTTTACCAGCTGAGCTACCAGGGAAGTCCCCAACTCTTCCTAGGATGCCCTCAATAACCAACAGACATGTTGGTGAGGCCCGGGACCACCTCGAATCTCCAAGGGAGAAAGCAGGAGCACTTCACCTTCCTCCTCGAGAACCAGAGGACCAGAGGCTCGCCTCCCCCAGGAGCGCTGGGCCAGAGACCAGCAGACCCCGTGCATCTGGAGCAGAGCCCGAGCCTCTGGACCTCGCCCGGCCCCGTCTTCCCAGCCGCAGGTGACACCCCTCGGGGGGGGTGTGGACCGCACTGACCGCACGTGCTGTATGCGGGGCAGAGGCTGAGACCCCTTCGTCCGGGGCCTCACGCGCAGGAGACACTGCTGCCTGACTCCTGGGTTTCCCCGAGCTGGAACAGTGAGCCTGCTCCTGAGTTTCTGGTCTGTGGTGTATCCGCACTTGACCCTTCAGAACACATTACTCTGACACAGCATTCTCTTTAATTTGTTCACCAAACTTATTAAAACTGAGAAACTGTACGTGAGTTCCAGGGGTGGTAAGAGGGGGGAGATGGGAAAAAAAGGGGAAAGGGAAAGAAGGAATGGTCTGTTTACCCTCTGTTTTTCCTTAAGAATTTTCACTTCTTTTTGTCACAGCTCAGCACCTCTAGCAGGCACGCTAACATTAAACATGACTGCGTGTTGCTAGTCAACACTTCACGCTAGACCTAAATGCCCTGAGAGGATGGGACACAGACCTTCGCTGGGTACACACCAGGATTCACATTAACTCTGTATGCTTCCGTTTCCCCATCTTTTAAGTGTATACAACACATTCTAACTAACTTCACAGGACTACTGTAAAGGTAAAATCAGTAAAAAAGAAAAACTGAGAGTACTACACATTTCCTCAGTCATAGTATTCTTCAACTCTAATCCCTACAATCGACTAGGTTTATTAAAACATTCAGAACACGCAGGCCTCATTTTTATGTGTGTGCTAAACAACAGAGGTGACAGCTAGTTAACTCCCACCCTGTATTTACTCTCTTGACATGTCTTTCTGAAATCTGTGTTGAGTAGTGAGCAACTGAAAATAAAAGGAAAAATCAAGAAATCACGCGTAAAGGTTAAAACTGTTATTTAAAGGCTATAGAGAGAAAATAAAAACAAACAAAAAAATGTAAGCAAACATTCTCTACAAAGTTAAATCATCTCTCACTTAACACGATTTCCCACTATGTTCAGAAAACCAGCATCTACTTTTTAATTCCGCAATTAAAACTTTTATAATGTAACCAAAAGGAAATAAAACCACAACTCTGAATCTAACGCTGAAAACTAACCCATCTGTGTAACCCTGGGTCACGGACGAGGGTTAACTTGCCTCCTTGAAAAAGCTTATGTTCAAGTTGTAGCCCTGGGAACTCCTAGATGTGATCTATTTTAAAACAGCACCTTTGCAGATATAGTCAAGCTCAAGATTCAGCCTGCAACGCAGGAGACCTGGGTTCGATCATTGAATCAGGAGGATCCCCTGGAGAAGGGAAACCCACTGCAGTGTTCTTGCCTGGAGAATCTCCAAGGACAGAGGCGCTTGGCGGGCTACAGTCAACGGGGTTGCAGAGTCCGACACGACTGAAGCGACTGAGCACTCATCACCGCCCAGCGCCGCCTCCTTCCGTGATCACACGGGTCTCCAGCGGTCAACCCCTGTCACTTTCTGCTGCGCTCTCCCCGCATCAGTGATGCTGCCTGAGTGCTCAAAGGTGCGGCGGGCACGCGGCGCCCTGGTCCCTGCACTCTTCCTCGGGCCTGGCCGACGCAGCAGGGGCACACCCCTTCCGTCACCCTGGAGAAAGCGCAGCCGGCGCCGGAACAGCCGCCCAGCAGGCAAACCCTAACCAGCAGGCGCCAGCAGGCCTGGTGAGGCCCACGCTCAGGCCGGCGCTGCCCGCCGCTCCGCCCCGGGCCGGGCCCTCGGCGCTGCCCGCGGAGGAGACGCAGCGCCCACCCCGCTCACGGGAAACCGCGCTGGCTCCGAGAGCGCCCGCGTGCGGCCCTGCGGGGAGTCGGCTCGATCCAACACAACCGTGTGCTCACGCCCGAGGCTCCATCCGGCTGGAGCGAAGCCGCAAGGCCGACACGCGGACTGCACGCGGCGAGTGCACCCTCGGAGGGGAACGTCGCAGCTGCGGCGCCGGCGAAACTCGCGCGGCCTGGAGACCCGGCGGGGCCTGCTGGGGGGCAGCCTTCACGGCCGTCAGAACACGCCTCCCGAAGTGCGGTTCCGCGCGGGGAGTGCACGTCCGACCCAGGCTCTGCGCGTCGCTCCCCGAGGACGAGGCCCCAGAGCGGAGCCTCGCGCGCCTCCGCGGCCGCGGGGCGGCCCGACGCCGTATCCCGCCCCAGTCAATACTCGGCGGCCTTCCTTCGACAACACTACACGAGCACAAAAAGAGAAGGGCGGAACCTGCTTCAGGCACCCGCGGAGACGGACAACTTGATCTTGGGGCCACAAACACATCACCTACTCGGCTTTAAATAGCCTTTTCCTAAAAACGCCTGGAAAGCATTTCTTTGTGAGCCTCTTCCTAACGGCCCCGTCCCACTAGACACAGAACGGAAAGCAGGATTATCTCAGCGCGGCCCTCCGCAGACGCCGTCAGCTGCGCCGCGCATCTAGCAGATCCTGTCAGGCTCGGCAGAGGGCGCGTCCGCCCGCGCCGGCCCGGAACCAGGGGGCGACCTTGCCTGCCCCGCTTCTGCCCAGCCTCAGGTCCCCCAGCCAGAGCCCGCTTCGAAATACATCGCTCAATTCCCTCCGCCATGAAAAACAAAACATTATAAAATCAGAAATCCCTGGGAAACCATCTTTTCACCTTTCTGTACTGCTGGCCATTCGCTCCAAGGTGGGGAGGGGAGGTGGAGGGAGGCACGGGTCAAAGACGTGGAAGTTCTAGGTTTTCTGTGGGAAAATGAAAACTCAGGAGTCTAATCACACGAGGACTGGCATTTTCCTCAAAACACTCCACACACAAAAAGACCCCTCAACCACAGAAGGTGGGAGAAGTCTGGGAGAGACAGACAAAACAGTCCAGCCGTTACTGACGGCAGCGGGAGTCACTCAGGCGCCTGGAGTCTGAGTCCCCACTTTTGTGTGTGTTTGAACATCTTCACCATTTCAAGTTTAAAAATCTTCAGAAAAGATCCCTCCAGCTAATCAAGACATCAAGACGTTAGGTCATAAGTTGACATCCGTGGACACCGAGACCCAAGCTGTGGTCAGAGACGCAGAGAAGACACGCGGGAACCGGGCTGTTAGCGTGGGGCCAGCCTGCCTCGGGCCCCACCGGGCCTTTAGCCTCTCCCCAGACGCGCCGGGCTGGTTCCGGACACAGGCTCCCGGAGGCGGGAGGGGGCTCTGGGGAGCCTACGGCCACGTGCGCCGTGGCCAGCCCTCTCCTGGGGGCATTCTGACACCCCGGGCTCTCCTGAGAAAAAGAAAGACTATGCCATCTTGATGACATCCTGTGGAGAGTATCTTTAGCTTGTGACAGTGAAGAAAACTACGTCTCCAAAACGACTGAGGAGTCTGGGGAGAAAATAGCCCGTGAATTCAAAATATCATGGGTAGCGGTTGCTTTAAGATTTAGAATGGGCTTTCCTGCTGACCTTTCTCCCCCTGTGAGGGCAATGGCTTTCTAAGGAAGCTATGCCAGGAGAGATAAGTGAATTAAATGGAATGCTTGGTGGCAGAGTTTGGCAGGCAATTCATCACCAGGGAAGTCTCAAGCACTGCTGGCTGGGTTTTAAAGTATTGCCTCCAATAAGGCTGGACAAGCCTGCCTCTGGGCAAGCCCAGTTTCTGTAAGTTGGCAGGAGAACTGCTTCCTTATTCCATCTTTCTTACAGTCAACTCAATTATCACAGTGTCGGAAGACAGGGTTAGTGGATGACTCCACAGATGATTTTTAGAAAAGTCATTCTAATGGTTAGTTTCGACCCCCTCTTTAACCAAAACCTTTATTTAGTAACCCACGCATGCATGCTAAGTTGCGTCAGTCATGTCCTGCTCTTTGTGACCCCATGGACTGTAGCCCGCCAGGCTCTGCTGTCCATGGGATTCTCCAGGCAAGAACACCAGAGTGGGCTGCCATTTCCTCCTCCAGGGGATCTTCCCGACCCAGGGATCGAACCCTCGTCTGTTGTATCTCCTGCCTTGGCAGGCGGTTTCTTTACCACTAGTGCCACCTGGGACACTCTGAGCAGCCCATAAATCATGACATTTATTTATTTGTGCTTTATTATGCCTTGTTACTCTGTAGTTTCAACCGGATGCCTAATAATAATATTAAAAACTCCTACTTCCTAAACGAGTTCCTGAAACCTGTTTCCTCATTTTCCCCAATAACCTCATAAATTAGGCATTATTCTCTCCAGTTTTCAGATACGGAAATGGACACATGCTCAGAGAATGAACAAGATCAGTCTGAGATCAGACAAGTGGTGAGTGACTGAGCCAGGATGTGAACCTGTCCTTCCTAGGACGCCGCCTCACTGCGACAAAGAAGAAACAAGGATGGAGATCAGGAAAGGGAGGTAGCAAAAGGAAGACAGGAGGAGGAAACTGGAAAATAACCACCAGATCTTCTATTTTATACTGGACTATAGTTGTTAACAATGCTGTTCATTTTTAGGTGCACAGCAAAGAGAATCAATTATATGTCTACATATATCTGTTCTTTTTCAGTCTTTTTCCATTTAGGTTATTACAGAATATTGAGCAGAATTCCTTGTGCTATACAGTAGGTCCTCATTGGTTATCTATTTTAAATAGAGAAGTGTGTATCTGTTTATCCCTCCCTTCCCACCCTTTGCCCCTGGTAACCATAAGTTCATTCTCCAAGTCGGTGAGTCTGTTTTGTAAATAAGTTCATTTTGTGTCATTTTTTTTTTAAGATTCCACATATAAGCAATATCATATGACACTGTCTTTCTCTGACTTACTTCACTTAGTATGATAATCCCCAGGTCCATTCATGTTGCTGCAAATTGTATTAATTCATTCTTTCTTATGGCTCAGCAGTGAAGAATCTGCCTGCCAAAGTAGGAGACGGGGGTTTGATCCCCGGGTCAGGAAGATCCCCTGGAAGAGGGCATGGCAACCCACTCCAGTGTTCTGGCCTGGAGAATCTCATGGGCAGTGGAGCCTGGCGGGCTACAGGCCATGGGGTCGCAAAAGAGTCAGACACGACTTAGCAACTAAACAACAACAAAATGAGTCATCTTGGGAACTACACAGGTTCTAAGCAAAGCTAAAACCAAATTAAACGTGGATGAGCTGATGCGTCTGCTCGGCTGTCTCTCTCAGACCTCCCTCGATTTTATCATCTGTTCTGTGTCTCACCGGACGGCCCGTTCTCAACACCCCCCAGTCGAGGGCCTGGACATCTCCCAGCACCTCTCCTTTCTTTTCACCCAGTTCTTACTGACGTTTAGAATTCTTGAGAAAAGTCCTTAACAGAATTTTACAGGGAAAAAGTAGCCGAAAATGTTATAGCTCTGCATGACCATCTGCCAGGACCCAGACTTTCTACCAGCTGGTAACACATGCTGTGACTAAAAACCCATTTCTGTCTGTCAGAGGACCTGACTTTTGACTGATATGCGCCACTTACAAGCGCTGGAACTTCAGAACTTGAAGAAAGGCACCAGCCACTGTGTTGGACGTTTCATATAACCCTATTCTGTTCTCACAGCTCAACGAGGTAAGTATATCACTCATGCTTTGGAAAACTCATGGAAACGCTCACAGAGTTAGCAGAACTGACGAAGTCTACAAAGCAAAAAGATTTGGAATTCAAACTGCAATCTGTCTCGCATGTTATCCTACACCATGTGACTTATCATCTATAAAATCTTTCAGTGAAAATAAACCCAAGGATATTACAGAGAAATCCATTGCTATATTTCTGAAAAATGCCCGGGTTATAAGCAGCATCAGTTTTGTCCACACTTTATTTCACGTCAGAGAAACACCTAAATAACTGAGTCAAAGTATACAAGTCAGATTTCCTGATACTAACAAAGTAGCTGAACTAAGTAGAATGGGCAACAGACTATGGTAAACTACTTGTACCTCAGATTCTCTTGCACTCAAAATATCCACAATTTAATATGATTAGACAGCACAGAAAACTGATGGGAATTTACAGGCAAAGTGCCTCTGCCCATTGCCAAAGGAGTCCTGACCACAGACTTAACAGGTTTGACAAATACTGGAATGCTAATGCTGCCATCCTTGGGGCCGCAAAGAGTCGGACACGACTGAACGACGGAACTGAACTGAGTGCTAAAGCTGGCCCTTATCTTAAGCACAGAGCGTTAAAATCTGCTTCTTAAACTGCCAAGAATGCTGACCTCAAAAAATCTTTGCAAAACAAGGTATCTGTGACTGCTACGAACACACTGATAAAACAGAATTTTTTTAAAAAAGAGAAAAACAGTAGCTAGTTTTCACTCATGACCTGCTCAATTTCAAATGCTATATTTCTAACAGCCATTCAAGTGATCTATTCATCAAATAAGAAAAACAGACTCAGAGTTTAATGTAGGAACAATCGGTTTATGTGATGATGACGATAAGCCTGTGGGTTATGGGGAGTAAGCGTGCATGCTCAGTCGTGTTTGACTCTTTTCGACCCCACAGACTATAGCCCACCAGCCTCCTCTGTCCATGGGATTCTCCAGGCAAGAATACTGGGGTGGGTTGCCATTCCCTTCTTCAGGGGATCTTCCCGACCCAGGGATCAAAGCCTCGTCTCTTCACCTGCATTTGGCAGGCAGGTTCTTTACCACCAGCGCCACCTGGGAATCCAATGGGGAGTAGGTCTAAGGTGATTCTCACCTGTTACAGAAACACTCCACTCATCTGGGCATTTCCTTTTGATGAATGCAGAGTTAAGTGGAGAGGGAGGGGTGGGAAGAATAGTTTAATAGTTTACACAGTTCAAATCTTACTGCAGTCACATAAAAAGCCAATGTTCGATCGACACCAATACAGATATGCATCATACGTTATTCCAACATGCAGAATCTCATTATTACTGAGTTTATAAAGAAACAAGTGTATTATGCCTTGGAGTGTGTAATCCAACATCATTCTCTTAGAGAGTAACGTCACAGAAGGGGAATCCAGATTACAGGCAGAGGTTGTTTCTCAGATTCGGTCAGAGTATTTGGCTTCCAGTCCCTGCAGAGAACCACAGAGAAAACGAGAGGGCGGCGAGAGAGGCTAAAGAAAGATCCACAGACGATCATGAGAGACATGTTGACAGCCCACTTTCTGGTCATTGACAGGGTAGAGTCTCCTCTCGCTGTAAGCAGAGCGCTTCTGCTTGTTCTCTGACTATTTTTAAAGCCACTGCCCCTCTATCATGGCAATCATCACGTGGAGTCCCTGGGAGGATTTAACATGCCGGTGACAGAGCCCCGCTGCATGGCTGCAGCAATACTCCTAGAACCCGTGTGCGGAGCCAACAGCAAACTTTTCCATGCAGCGTTGTATCACTTGATGTCCACAATTGACGAACAATGGAACAAACCACAAGGCTGCATTTTATTTATTTTTTACAAGGCTGCATTTTAAAATCAGGCCTTGGCACTGAATGGCACAAGACTCATTTTATTAGATCCCAGGAAAGTGAAACTGAAAACGTTTAAGAGGTACAGTTTTTATCTGCTTCTGACCGTTGCTGCAACGACCATGAAATCCTGCCTACAGGTATTTCCCTGAACGCTCCCATCAAGTACTGCAAACGGCAAGTGATAACTGCACAAAAATAATCACATTGATTCAAGAGATTAAATTCATTTCAGTTTCATTAAGTTTTGCTTTGTAATCTTTGCCTCATTTTATGAAAGAATTTTTATTAATTCTAAGCTAACCCCTCGCTGCCCATCAGCTGGCCACTGCCCCTCCCTTTCTAAAAGCAGCCTCCGCCGTGCACCTGTGGCCCCCACGCCCGTCCCCAGGCAGCCTGCAGCCCGTCCCGCCGGAGGCTGAGGAGGGGGGCCGGGCTCAACCACATCCACGGACGGAACTGGGGTGCAAACAGGCTGTAGGCCCCCTCTGGGCCTTCAGCGGAGTCACAGCTGCCAGGTGACTAGCGCTGGATCTGAAGGGAGGTATCTTGGAAAATTACTGAAATCAAAATGTGCCTTTGTGTTACTGTTAATAGATACCCATTTAAAAGCACATGATTAGAACAGGAACTTTATTTCATATACTGTAATTCTAATGACACTGCAGCTATATACCTAAACACAAGTCAGAGGAAGTTGTTTTTTCTATTTTGTATCTAATGAAAAGAAGCCATACACACACGTATATTTGTATAATATGGTTGAAAACTTTCACGACGTTGTGGCTAAAATAACTAACATATTTTTTATTCATTCATTCATTCATTTTCGGCTGCGCTGTGTCTTCAGCGCTGCTCGGGCTCCTCTCCGTTGCAGGCTGCGGGGGCTCCTCTCCGTTGCGGGCTGCGGGGCTCCCCTCTGTTTGCGGGGGCTCCTCTCTGTTGCGGGGTGTGGGGCTCCTCTCCGTTGCGGGCTGTGGGGCTCCTCTCTGTTTGCCGGGGGCTCCTCTCCGTTGCGGGCTGCGGGGCTCCCCTCTGGTGCGGGCTGTGGGCCGCAGCGGCTTCCCGTGGGGTGGCGCGCGGGCTTCAGCAGCTGCAGCGCGTGGGTCCGGCCTGGCGGTTCAAGGCCGCGGAGCACAGGCTCAGCGGCGGCAGCGCACCGATTTAGCCGCTCCGCGGCACGCGCGGTCTCTCCGGGTCAGGGACTGAGCCTGGGCCCCTGCACACGCCGGATTCCTATCCGTGGGCCACCAGGGACGTCCCTAATCGTATTCTTGAAATACCAAGTGTCAGCTCCCGGATTAAAGTCCTGGAGGCATCTTCTAGACGTCCTCAGTTCTGACCCGTGGCCGCCGCTCCTGTTTCAGCAGCACGCTCACTCCGAGGGGAACCAGAAACCCTGACGCTCGTTCTGGCTGGAACGGCTCTCTCGGCCCACCGCCCGTGCGCTTCGCTCGGAAGCACTGGTGCTCCCCAGGCAGGACCGCTGTCCTGGGGCTCACACTGCCTGGAAGCTGCTGCAGAACGCCCTAATCTTGCTCTAAGTTTATGTTCTGCAAAGACAGGGTAGGTTACCAAGGAAGGGGCCGAGAGTGACAGTGGGAGACACAAAATACAGGAAGGCGGGGAGCCAGTTTCAGGGGAGTGTCAAAGGCGTGGCCACGTCCCAGCACCGTAGGGCTGAAGGAGAAGCTTTCTGACAGATCAAGGGGACAAGAGGGGAAAGCTAAGAACAGTACAGATTCCCCACAGCAGGCAGTTGAGAGCACAGGCTTTGCAACCCACTGGACCAGGTGCAAAGAAAACGCTTTGTTTCCACTTCATAGACACGTGATCTTAATGAACTCTGAGTCTCCCTATTCTCATCTGAAAAATGAGGATAACAGTATTTATCTCTTAGAATTTCAAGAATTAAATTGGATAACACATGAAAATAAGCCAAGCGGAGTTCTTGGCACAGAGTAAAATGACTCGCTCTGCAGAGGCTGCATCATTCTTCCCCATACTCCTTCCCCAGCCTGCAGAGCATCTGCTCACCACCCCAGGCTCACCTTGCACCCTCTTTTCACATACTTTCCAGCCACCCGGCATCCTTTCAGTGACCTGACTCCTGCCTTAGGTTCTGCAGGAGCCCCTCTAAACAGAATGTCCTCCCCAAAGACCCTAACATGACATTCCTTCTAAGACCAGCAGGCCACAGCTTCACCATCACCTCCCGAGAGGCCGCCCTAACCACGCACTCTGGGCACACAGTCCTTCTCCAGCAGAAGCCCAGGTTTTACTTGTCTTCCTCGGCTGTCCTTTGAGGATTACCTGTCAGGCACACTAGGCCACACTAGACATACACAGAGAAGTGTATGTCTCTTCAGCGGCTGTTCACAGCCGCATCTCTTGCACCCAGAACGAGTCCCAAGTACCAGCAGAAGCAGGAGAGAAGGAGGGAGAAGGGGAGGGAAGGAGAGAGGGAAGGAAGGGAATCTCACGGTGAAAAAAAGGAATCTGAGGGTTTAAAGGTCAACATTGGATTGGCCAAAAAGTTCGCCTGGGTTTTCCCAAAACATTTACGGAAAACCTGAATGAGCTTCTTGGCCAACTTGATACAATTTGATCGGGACTTGGTTTTCTATGTGAGTTGACAGTAAGTGAATTTTTGTACCTGACTGCAGTACTGAAAGGCATGGGATCCTAAAAGAAGGGTTGCAGAAGTATACACAGACACACACACACTCACACACACACACAAACACAC
>CM035300.1:2796280-2828898 GCA_020226075.1 Hydropotes inermis | reverse complement strand
CACACATCCCTTTAAATAGACATTTTATACCGAGTTCACCATGGGTGTAAAAGGAAAGGTCTCCTGAACTTTCCAAATCTGATGCTGTCACTACCATATCTCTCCTAAGACCTGCACTCTTAGGTTCTTGGTGATGCGCCATCCAGTCCCCAAAGCTGGACAGAGCAGAAAGACCAAGACCACGAGATCAGACATTCCCCAATACAGCCACTACTTTGGCAAAAAGCAGACGGTGCTGAGGAACCCTACTTCC
The DNA here is from genome assembly GCA_020226075.1 of Hydropotes inermis. Taxonomy (NCBI): domain Eukaryota; kingdom Metazoa; phylum Chordata; class Mammalia; order Artiodactyla; family Cervidae; genus Hydropotes; species Hydropotes inermis. The sequence goes on along the minus strand of CM035300.1, from coordinate 2,828,645 downwards.
CACGTTTATTCCCAAGGACTGTGGCCCACGAGGCTCCTCCATCCATGGGATTCTCCAGGCAAGGACACTGGAGCAGGCTGCCATCTCCTTCTCCAGGGGATCTTCCCGACCCAGGGATCAAACCCATGTCGCAGGCAACCCATTGGGAAATGGGTTCTTTACCGTGAGCACCGCCTGGGAAGCCTGTTTCAGCCACAGAAACCAGTAAAGCCATTCGTAGGTGGTGGGCTCTTCCAGAGCAGGTGGTGGACTAGGTCTGTTGTACTGGCTACAGTTAGCCGACTCTCTGCCCCCGAAGCACTGTCATTCCAGAAAAGCGTCAAGTCCTTGCTCTGACACGCACTTGTCCCTCTTCCTAAACCACTAAACCACTGTGCCTCTGAGAATGGTGTTCTCCATTTTCCCCAGGCATCGGAGCCACGTGAACCATCTGAGGGCTTGTTAAAACACAGCCTGGAGGGTCTCACACCCAGCCTTCCTGACAGTCCGTCCAGGGTGGGGCCTCACATTTCACATTTCTAACAAGCACCCAGGTGATGCCGCTGGCCCAGGGACCACACCGTGAGAATCACTGCCTCCAAGTTCCTCAAGATTATCAGCAAACCCTCTATGACATCCTCCGTCTCTTTACAGCAGAACATCCCTCTGCTCTCTGAGCTCACCTGCCGTATTTCCCTTCTATCTGCTATGCTGGGAGTCTGCCCGGCGGTTCCTCTCCCTCACCCTCACACCCAGTAAATTGTGCAGTCGTGTTATTTGACGGCCCACATGTAGTTTGATGTGCCGGCTTCTATCCCCTCCCACCTCACTCTCAGCTACCATCTTACTACTTGTCAAGAGTGTGCTCCAAACAGTTTTCAGAATGCGTGCACAACGATCCTTTTAACATGAGAATCTTCCTTCCTTACAACCACCCTCTGAAGGCTCTCCGAGGCCATAGGAGACGCAGCCTGGCTGGGTCCCCACCTTACTCTGCCCTGGATTCTTCCAGGCCGCCACGCCTGCTGTTCTCAGCCTGAGATTCTTTCCCTATGCAGTCAGCCAGCACTTCTCAGGCCGCAAGGGACATCCCCAAGAAAGCCTTTTCTGACCCTCCAGACCAGGCCAACGTTCCTTTAACGCGCACTTGTTTCTAACTATCTGTCTTCACATTAAAAAAAAAAAAATAACTGACGTTTACTATATTAGGCATTTTCCCAAGCCCTTCATACATTTGTTTGTTTAATCCTCATAAAACCCCACAAGGTAGATGCTTTTAGAATTCTCCACCTTCTCTCTTTTATTAACCACATGAAGGAGCGGGGGCACGTGGAGTTCGCCCAAGTTCAAGCAGCTAAGTAAGTACAAGACAGCGAAGTCGCTCAGTCATGTCTGACTCTTTGCGACCCCCATGGACTATCCAAGTGCAAGAGCCAGATGCACATTCAAGCCCTGTCTCCAGCCCACAAACACTGCCTCTTGAGCACAGAGAACTCCACTAGAGTCCAGTGTTCACATGGCCAGGCTCCACGCAGATACAGTCCACACAGAGTCGGGCATACATTAGGTACTCGAGTTGTTGAACGAACTGATTACATTTTAGCAGATTATCTATTATTCACTAGTCTGCATTATTAAGGCTTATTTCGAAAAAGGGCTTTCTACCCTGCCATCGGTCTCAGCATAATCAGTTACAGACCTTATCTTCTAACAACTGTAGTACTATTGTTATGTGGACCAAGTCCTTTAATTCCTTTCATAGCCCACATTTTAATCTACTTGCTAAACCATTTCACCTATGTGCATATGTATATAAACAACTGTTAGGTCAGCATAAAAGAACATTAAGATATTACCATAATCCAGTTATTAAATTTCTGTGACCATTATTTTTAGAGAGGAATGCATATTCTTGTGGAGTATCCTTATATTCAAAGGATAGAGTATGCAGCAGTGATGGAGGGGTAAAATATTGTCTTAGATCACCACTTCATTCCATCTATTACAGTTTTATTATTTTAAGATGTGATACACATATCCCTTATAGTCTAAATTCTCCCTAACTAAAGCCTATCCAAACTCAAGAAACAACTAACTCTTTAAGGTGGAGCTGTTTTCCTTAGCTATTCAAGCTTTTATTACTATTCACTATCCACAATCTAGGGACCAAACATATTTCATAAATAATGAGGCATCCTTCATTACACAAACTCAGGAAGCAAACAGACTCACATGGTAGAGAATACATGAGTTTAATTTACTTTGAGATTTTAAATTAAAGAGGGCATTGCTTTGGTTGTTTGTACAAGAGAGGCATAGGCTGAAAAAAAAAAATAGCTGAGATTTTATGTTTCCTTGGGACAGTGGTCATGTTTCTAAATCTTTCCCTCATCCCTGGACACAGCACCTCATAGATACCCTATAAAAATTTTGATGAGCCCTTAATGTGTTAATACAGCCAAGATAAATTCTCATTCCTAAAGTTTTGTTTATATGTACATTATAAATCTATTTTAGACTATTATGAAACTAGTATTTAAAAAATAAAGCTGTCCCAATAATGACATTTACAGTTTACAGAACACACACACACACACACACACACACACACACATGACCCTTCCCCTCCCACTCTGAGACACAGTCTGCGGTAACAAGCCCTTATTTCCCTTTTCTGTCATCTTGGTCTCCTTACACTGGCTGGTTCTTCAGCCTTCTTAAAACAGTGCACCTATGTACCAGGCAGACCAGTCACCTTGCAGAACCTCGCCCATAGGGCTGTGCCTGCCGTGTCTTTGGGGCCAGAGCTCCGTTAGGTGTCTGGGCAGCAGTGACTCAGAGAAGGCGTCACAGTGCCTCCTCTGGGGACAACTGATGCCATTTACACAAGGTTTGCAGACTAGATAGCAATACATGTATCAGTGCAATACCCTGATGATTACAAACGTACTGTGATTATATAAAAGTATATCTTGGTTTTTAGGAAACATATGTCAACTTTTTTAGAGGTAAAAAGGCACCACATCTACAACTAGATTTCAAACAGATCAGCCAAAAAAAACGAAGCAAAACAAAAGCTTGCCTGTGTGTTTGTAGAAAGAGAGAAAGAATTAAGTAAATGTGGTAAAGCTTCAACATCTGGGGAATATGACCAAAGGGTACATAAAAATTATTTTTCCTATTCTTGCAACTCCCCGTAACTCTGAAATTATTTCAAAATAAAAAGGCAAAAAAGGGAAAAATAAAAATTAAAAGGAATAAAATGACCAGTGTCCTACAAGTAACCCCAGGAACCCAAATAACCAAAGTTTTTTTTCAATGAATTATAGTTGATTCATAATATTGTGTCATTTTCAGGTGTATAGCACAGTGATTCAGATATTTTTCAGATTATATTCCATTTCAGGTTATTACAATATACTGAATATAATTCCCATAGTTTTTGCTCAGTCGCTAAGTCAGGTCCACCTCTTTGAGACCCCACAGACTGCCGTGTGCCAGGCTCCCCTGTCCTTCATGACACTACAGTCTATGGGGCGCAAAGAGTCAGACACGGCTGAGCAACTAACACTTTTACACTTTTCACTTTTTCATATGTACAAATACAAATTTGTATGTTACTTATTAATTTATTAAAGTGTGATAATGATTTGTGATTTAGATATAAATATGTATGAATGCCAAAAGCAAGGATATAATGATATTTTTATTAATATATAACATATGAAAAACCACAGTAACAGTAAATCTGAGTTTTACATACCCTTTCAATGCAAGGTTGTTCAAAGTAGAAAGAATCTACAAAGATAAACCAGAAAAGTATTTTAAAAGACAGGATTAAAATAAATAATCTTGCTGGGAGTCTGCTAAATTATATACTTCAGAAAAAAAAAAAAAAAAAAAACCAAAAACCTAACAAACTAAAGAAAAATATATCCATGTGAATATAATCTCCATATTCTTAGTAAATATTACCCTGTACAAAGTAATACTCAGTCCTTTTTATGTGAACAATTTCTCCAAAAATGAATTCAAAGAGTGGGAGGAAGCTATTCCCACGAGGAATATTTTACAGACCCCTCGAGAGTGTCTGGAAGTGATGATGACTGGTAATACTAAAAGAAAAACTGAAAAGCAGGAGGAAAACAATTTAAATGGCTTCGCCAATTTCATAGAAGAAAAAGTCTATGCTTAGAATGGTTTCAAAATAAATTTAAGTTTTAGAAAAATATCGTCTGATGGGTCAACTAACATTGCAAATGTGTAGGGGTCCACGCCTGTGTGTAAGCTCTGAGGGCTTCCCTCGTAGCTCAGTTGGTGAAGAATCCACCTGCAATGCAGGAGACCCAGGTTCGATCCCCAGGTGGGGAAGGTTCCCTGAAGAAGGAAATGGCAACCCACTCCAGGATTCTTGCCTGGAGAATCCCATGGACAGGGGAGCCTGGCAGGCTACAGTCCACGGGATTCCAAGAGTCAGACATGACTTAGCGACTAAACCACCACCACCAAGGGTCCACACATTTCATGAATGGGGGACTCAAGAGCTTCATGACCTAGCTTCAGAGCTGGCAGCCACGGACAGCAGGTTTGGAGAGCCCAGACTGCCCCTCCAGCGTGCCTGGGATTTCACTGCTGTGACTTGGGGAACTCCTGTTCACTCAGCTCAACCCTACACAGGGGGTCCCTCCCTGCTGAAAGACTGCCCACCCCTCTGTGTGGCCCGGCTCTCATCTGGCGAGAGGGCGTAGGTTTGGGCACCTTGCCAATGGTCTCCATAGCATGCTATTTCACCCCTACCCTGGATTTTGCATTAAGAGTAATTGGTCACATTGCTATTGTGGTAAAATATATGAGGTGAAGTGAAAATCCCTCAGTCATGTTGGACTCTTTGCAATCCCATGGGATTCTCCAGGCCAGAACAGTGGAGTAGGTTACCATGCCCTCCCCCAGGGGATCCTCCCAACCCAGGGATCAAAGCCAGGTCTCCCACATTGCAGGCGGATTCTTTACCCTCTGGGCCACAAGGGCTCACCGGGTAAAATATATGCAACATAGTATTTACCATTTAACCACTTAAGTGTATCACCTGGTGTCCTAAGCGCACTCACGAGGCTGTGCCACCATCATGGCCATGGATCCCCAGAGCGCTTCAGCATCCCAGACAGAAACTCTGTGCCCATTAGACATGGACTCCGCCTCCGCCCCCGACCCCGTCCCACGCAACTATTAGACTCTACGAATTCGCCTCTTCTAGGTGCCTCATAAGGGGAGTCATAACAACGCTTGCCTTTTTATTGCTATTTGCTCCTAAGACTGTTCACAGATCTACTTAAAGTGAGCACTGAAAACCAAGCTGCTCTTTTCTGATTTTGCCCACTGATGCTGGGCTGGATCCCTGGGTCAGGAAGGTCCCCTGGAGAAGGGGATGGCTACCCACCCACTCCAGTGTTCTTGCCTAGAGAGTTCCACAGACCAAGAAGCCTGGTAGGCTACAGTCCATGGGGTCGCAAAGAGTCAGACACGACTGAGCAGCCAACACTTTCACTACTGTCACAGATAGATGACTGTTAGATTATTTCAACCATGACACCCATTCAGCCACAGCCAAAAACCTAGCAGGCTTCAATAAACTGTTAGGACAGATATACAGTATTTGGTATGATTCTAGACAGGATAATTTCTGAGACACGTCACACACTCCATGATGCTTCTGATAAATTGCTCACCTTTGCCAGCCGGTGCCTTCCCTTCCTTTCAGGCCAAGCCGACTCTACCTGTAGGAATGGTAGGGTGTCTATATGCCTAACACTGAAACTAGCAAGACACCTCCACATACCCCACGCTAGCCTATCAGAATTAGGCACCGGTGACCTTTGGGCTTTCTGTCTTATTATTCAGCTCTCGCTCATCTTACAGTGACCCCACTGACACCTACACAACTCACAGAGTCCTCAAAACCTCGCAGTCCTGAGCAAGTCACCCCACTGGCTTGACAACTACTTTTTTATAAGAGGCTTTTAGTTCTCAGCTAGTTGACTCTGGCATGGCAGTTTAAAGACGCATTTTAATTACAATGATTCCCGTAAGACTGAAAACATTTATGTAGGAACCAATGTACTATGAATTAGTACTATGTACTAAGAATTACAGAACAAAATCAGGGTGCCAGTAGATAGCAAATAAAGCAAAATGCTTCAGCTTTCACAAGTATGTATTTTTGCCCAAATATGAGAAAAGGAACAATGATTATTAGAATTGATATATTATTTTAAGTCTTACTAGATCTTTATTTTCTTCTTTTAATAATCTAACAGGACTGAAAGAATTCTAAGAACATGGTGTACCAAGACTTGCAAGACATTTGCTAAGCTATCCTATGATATTCAACACAGAGAAGTAGGTGGATCTTTAGTTAATTGAAGGACCAAACTCAAACAGTACTAATTAATAGTTTGAGATCAAGTTGCAACTTGTAACATGTGACATGCTTTGAACCTTGTCCGCCCCGTTTAACACTTATAGGGTAATTTTCACGAAGGAACAAAAACAAGAAATTTACCCACGCCACAAAGCTAGGAAGGGCAGTTAACATCGGAATTAATCTTTTTAAAAAGTTTGTAAAGAAATGAAAAATAAAACACAGTGAATTGTTTCAGTACTTATCAAGCTCTCAGTGTATTTTGGATCCTATGCCAGGAACTTGGTTTACAAAAATTGTAAAAATTTGGCAGATCTGACTCACAGACTATCTTTTCTTTAAAAAAATTTTTTATACAGTTTTAAAAGGCTACTTTCCATTTACACTTATTTCAAAACATAGGGGCTATGTTCCCCATTTGTACAATATATCCTTGAGAATATCTTACACCCAGTAGGTTATACCTACCACTCCCCAGCCCCATACTGCCCTTCCCCCTTCCCATCGATAACCACTGGCTTCTTCTCTGTATCTGTGAGTTTGTTTCTTTTTTTGTTTCATGTATTTGTTTGTGGTATTTTTCAGATCCCACACATCAATGATATCATACAGTACGTGTCTTTCTCTGACTTAGTTCACTTAGCATAAAACCCTCCATGTCCATCCCTGTTGCTGCAAATGGCAAAATTTTGTTCTTTTTTATGGCTGAGTGGTATTCCATCATGTGCACACATCTGCCACATCTTCTTTATCCATTCATCTGTGGATGGACATTTAGCTTGCTTCCACATCTTGCCTACTGGAAATACCACTGCTATGAATATTGGGGTGCATGTATCTCTTAAGATGAGTGGGGTGGGTTTTTTGGGATATATACATAGGAGTGGAATTGCTGTGTCATATGGTAGCTCTCATATGGTAGTTTTCTGAGGTGCCTCCACACCGTTCTCCACAGTGACTGCACCCACTTACATCCCCAACAACAGTGTTAAGAGGGTTCGTTCTTCTCCACTTCCTTGCCAACGTTCGTTATTTGTGTCCTTTCTGATGATGGCCGTTTTGACAGGTGTAGGGTGATTGTGGTTTTGATTTGCATTTCCGTTATAAACAGTGATGCTGAGCATCTTTTCATATGATCAAGGGCTCATTTTACACTTTGCCTCCCTACCCCTGGAATCAGCTTCTTCTCCAGGGAACTCTGCTGTCCTTTAGGGGGAAAGGTGACAGCAAGATCTTGGCATAGGTACCCTCTGGGAGCTGCCCTTTCCTATGGATGGAGCAGCAAACACCTTCTGAAACAGCAGGAGTCCATCTTGATGGTAACCATTCAAACTGGACACGGTAGGATTTTTCCCTAACTTCTTTCATTTATTAACTTCTATTTCATTTGTAACTTTCTGTTATGCTGAATATCTTGAGTTCTAATAACATGCTTATGTTTTTATACAGAAACATCAAAAATTTTAAAGTTGCAATACTACTATTATTAGTGACAACAAAACTACTAAAGACAGTTGAGGACTTCCCTGCAGTTTCATGTCCTTAAAATGTAACTCACTAAAGATTTCTCGCTTTCTCATACACCAGATTTCCACACGTTCTTGGTATACTCTAAGATTTTATATTCTGTTCTATTCTGACCCATTCTTCTGTCCAGGGATAAATGAATCTTAATAGGAATGTGATAAATCAAGTGAATCTCTAACTGAATGTGGGGAAGAGCAGACATAGTTTCTGATGGAAAAGCCTCAAACAGTTTCTTTTCTCTCTTTCAGCCGTTCATTCATTTTCCAGTTCACACCCTGGCAAAGGAACACACCTAAAACTTCCAAGTTTTGGTTTAAAGTTGCAAAGGAAAAATAATCTTAAATGTTTTGGGAAGACATGAAACTGAAAAGCATGAATTAGGCATCCAATTCAATCAAAAACAGTACTTTATATATATGAAAATGTCACTTCTGTAAACTATAAAAATTTGTGTATTGTTTTCAATTTTTTTTTTTTAAATCAAAGTTCAGATAGGAACTAGTTAGGCTTTCCAAAGGAGCAAAATTTGTTTTTGTTTATCCTGGAGCAGAGTTTAAAATACAAAGAGCTTTCAAAGTAAGCTGAATGCAAAGAATACCATCGGAGAGAAATTCAGCAAGTATCCCTTGAATAGCTTTCCTGAAAGAAGTGATTTATTTGAGGGGATTAATAAAGATAGCTTTGTTTAGTGTTACAAAATGGCATAAAGAAACCAGCAAAATGACTGTACAAGGAGATGACACAATTCTTTATAAAAAACTTTTCTAAGTTTTATAATGAGTCAGTTTAATGTGGGACAATAAAAAGACAAACAGACATCAAAATCAATTATGAAAATAATCTACCACCTCTGATATTTGCCTTCTTAGTGTGTTTCCATGTTCTTTCAAAAATACTAGCTCAGTATTTAAGAAGAATGGGAGCTGACAAAGTCGAAGTATTATTTTCTAATAAATAAAGTTTTTATTAATATCAGAGTATTAATATGCAGCTTTTCACTAAATGATGAAATATTACATGTATTTTAAGGTATTATTATTAAAAGCTTTAAGATTCCTCAGATACTGTAAGAATAACTTACATTTCAGTAAAAATGCGTTCGTAAATAAGGGATCATCATAATGCCATAAAGCTTTTGGTGAGATGTCTTCTCGCTTAATGTCCTAAAAATAACGGCTTTCTATGACCAAATGTATAAGACAACAATGTTAATTAGCATATAGGATATCCCCCCAACAACAGTATTTTAAAAGAGAATGGCAGTGAGAATTCCACTTGTGAAATATGCTACATATTTTACTGTCAACAATAAAAAATAATTACAGTGTAATTATAGAAGCAGCAAATACTGAGAAATACTGTTTAAGCGGTGTAACTGGTCCTTATTTACCAACAGTTTTATAGTACTCCCCAAACGATCATGAATCAAGACTGCAAAGAAGGGCAATGAATCGCAGGCTCCTACGGTCTTCATTTCTTTGAGAAGCGTCTGGCAGCTTTTTCAGGCAGCTGAAGAGTATCAGGTGGTTTGGAATACATGTGTGTACGGCCACATTCCATTCATTTGACGTTGTTTCAGTTTTTCATCCTTTGTCCTCCTTATTAACCATCCTTCCCAGTAGCAATCACTGGAAAGGAAATTAATGGTGGTTTTTGTCCAAACGCCTGTTTTGTGTTACTTATTTATCTTGTTATTTATTTGTATCTTGTGACGTCTGAAAAGGAAGTGCACAGGCGACAGTCATTAAAGGAAAGTCACTGAAAACCCCACAGGAGCCACGTGGCCGTCACGCGCTGAAGGCCGCATGCAGCCGCCCCTTTAAAGAAAGGGGAGGAACGGGCCTGGGCGCCCGAGGAGGAATAGCGGGCCACGCAGGGCAGCTTCTGCAGCCGCGGCCGGCGCTGATGGCAGACGTGCGCGCTTCTGGCTGGGAACGTCGACAGGCGCGCCTCGACTGGCAGAAAGCGTAGCACCTCGGCGCCCAGGAAGCCACCGGTAGGTGCCAGGCAAGTGTTCTTCAGCGCCACGCGGCGTCACTCTGCAGGGCTTGGCGGGGACCAGCGCCTTGCGGAGACTGCTCCGGCGCGTTTAAACAGGGGCGGCAAGGGGCGGCGAAGGCGGCCGCACAGACGGGGCTCGGGGCCCCCCGTGGTCCGCGCCCTGCGCCGACCCCGGTGCGCAGGGCCGGACAGGAGGGCTGTGTGCACTCGGCCGCACCGCAGAAACGAGCGGCACACGAGGGCGACTGCGCGCCTAGAAACGCGACGCGCGCAGGGGCGACAGGGCCGCGCCGCCAGGGCGGGGGACGCCAGCTGCCTGCGTCCCGACACAGGTGAGCGAGGCTCGGGCCAACTGCGGACTCCGCCTGTGGCTTCCCCGCCCCACCTGCGAGGCCCACCCTGACCCCGCTGCTGGAGCTGCTCCTGAAAGCTGAGCGGATCCCAGCTTCGGCCTTAATCTGAAGCGCCAACAGCCCAGAAGGCTGAGATCGGGGGCCCTCGCACTGGTCCCCGGGCTCCTGGAAGGCTACCAAATGCAGACGGTCCTGAGCTTCCAGAGCTTTTAAAGCGAAAGGTCTTTTTCAGCTTAAATGTGTTTAAACTCCCACACCTAAAACCTCTTTCAGTTATCAGCAAGCTCATCCGAAATGATGTTATACTGGTCCCTTTGGAAGCCTGCCTTGAGGGAATAAGGTACTGACACGGGACTGACCAGCCTTGCACACTTATTAAATACCTTTCTTAGAGAACTGCGAGAGTTATGAGGGCTAAAAAGAGATGCTGGTGATCCAGATCGGCAATGGGAACGCAGAAGCAGCTTAGGATAAGTTTTCTGGCACAAAATAAAAGCACCGCCTACTTTTCTTTTTTTCACCTGCGAGAGAAAAAAATTAAGAGTCTACACAAAGCTTCCCTCACATTCATTTGTCTTGATTAGAGCAGTCAGAGTGGTGACTAACAGTGTTAAAATTACTTGGACGTATTTGTAACTCTGTGTCTTATTACTGGTAGCAACAGTAGTGAGCAATGGCAGGAGCAAGCAGCATCTGGTGAGTAGGGAGTTTACAGTTTACAAGAGTTTACACTTGACCCCGTGTGCGTGCCCCTTAAGACTCATCATAGTTCTGAGAAATACAGATATATTTCTACCACTCAGTTTAACAGATGAATAAATCAAGGCTTACTGAGGTTAAGTAGCCTCTGATAACAAACGTACTATAATGTAAGACTCAAATTCACTTCCTGTAACTTCCAACAGCATCATTTGTTAAACGTTTCAGTTGCTCGTGCATTTTGTCCGATCAGAAAGAGCAACATTAACTTGATTTTTCTTTTTATTTAGAAAAGAAACAACTATTAGCCTTACCCAAGGCTTACAATACACACTAATGTTACTAACAAGCCATTTTAGTAAAAAAAAAAAAGTATATGATTTTCCTTTTTAAAAATACACTTGAACAGTTTATTCATCTTCTTGACTCCAGTAAAACTTACTAATATTTTTGTAGTGATTTTTAAAATTTTTTTCAGTGTCTGTGCTTATAGAAAGGCTTCTGAGAAGCCTCTTTATCCTGCTTTGTGATCTGAGCCCTCAAGACCCCTTTCTCCATCAGGAACGATGGGGGCAACAGTCACTGTGATGTAAACACCCTACCACTGAGTGTCAATGGTACCTACCTACAGGAACGGATTTCAGTGCACAACAACAGACAACATATTCATGTCACCCTTTTTTAGTGACTGAAAATTTCAAAACAAAACATAACTGAAGAAATTATAATTTGAGTTTCTTTCAGATCATCTAGAGTGGATTTGGAACAACAGGGATATGTTTCAAATAAGAAGACAAGAAATGAACAACAAACATTCCATAAACTATGGTAGCATATTTTGTGCTGATTAAAAGCTAGATACTTTTTTCTCTCTGCTGCTGTGCTGTTTTTGAAGTCTCCAGAAGCAGGCCTTCTATAATGTCTTTTTTCTGGACGAGAGCGCAGTCAGCCACATGTTCTGGAGAGAGGCAAAAATTAAGCCAGGAGACCTGCTATTGAGATACAAATAATCCAGATTAGCTGTCTCTTCTGTTTAAAATTTGGCTAATTTGTCAAATTTCTCATTGGTTTTCTATAAAGATCCTTACATTTATGATGCAAGCAGGACTTTTACTCTGTGCAAATTTGAGAGAAATAAGGCATACAAATGAGTCCTATGCCGAAATTTCCGAACCAGTTTTCTGGTTGTGTGAATTATCCAGACACTTTTTTTCTCTGTGGTGCTTTGAATCAGTAGTCCTTTTGTGGCTCTCAAATATATTTATTTCTCTAAGGGTTTGCTGAATTAGGCCATCGATTATGAATGGGGAAAAAAATGGGGCAAGACTGAGTCTGGCTTTCAATGGTCTAGTCCATTTTCACCCTTTCTATTGATTTATTTTGACCAAATCATAGAAATGTTAGGCTTTATTGGCAGTTGGGGGGTGGTGGTGGTGGTTGCTGTTTAGATGCTAGTGAAAGTCACTCAGTCGTGTCCGACTCTTTGCCACCCCATGGACCATAGCCGGCCAGGCTCCTCTGTCCATGGACTTCTCCAGGCAAGAATACTGGAGTGGGGAGCCTTTCCCTTCTCCGGGGGATCTTCCCAATCCAGAGATCAAACCCAGGTCTTTTGTATTGCAGGCAGATTCTCTCCCGTCTGAGCCACCAGCGAAGCCCCAAAACACCAGAGTGGGCAGCCTATCCCTTCTCCAGTGGATCTTCCTGACCCAGGAGTCGAACCGGAGTCTCCAGTGTGGCAGGAGGATTCTTTACCAGCTGAGCTACCAGGGAAGTCTATGGGGTTGCTAAGTAGTGTCCAGTTCTTTGAAACCCTATGGACTGTAGTCCGCCAGTCTTCTCTGTCCATGAGATTTCCCAGCCAAGAATACTGGAGTGTATTGCCATTCCCTTCTCCAGGGGATCTTCTTGACCCAGAGATCAAACCAGCATCTCCTGCATTGGCAGATGGATTCTTACCCACTGAGCCACCAGGGAAGCCATTCTAGGGGGCATGGGGTAAATTTCTGAAATAATATAAATAATATTATTTCTTGGATCAGCAGATTAATAAAGACCATCATTTCTTGGGAATGTTAGATGTCATATGCAAATATGAGTCCATCTTCAAAAAGCTGAGACAGAGGAGGTTAAATTGAAATAGACGTCTTTACTCCTGGGTGTCTTAGAAACATATTTGTTAATAATGTTCATAGAAAGGGACATGGAAGAAAGAATTTGTTGGGAATTCACTTCACCATGGAATCCTTTTTATGGAGTATGTACTAACTTCTCACAGATTCGCAAAACACTAAATTCTAAATTAAATAGAAAAACCTACCATGCTATAAAACGCTAAACTATGTGTTTGAAATATAGACCACTGGTTGAGACTATTTCAAATTTATAAACTTTGTATTTGAAGGGTATATTAAAAATTGTCAAAAAAATAAAATAAAATAGTCTGTACAGGCCAAGACTGCAGGCCAGGTAACTGACAGAATATACCTAAACATCAAGAAAAAGCTTTATGCAAAGTTTACAAATGAAGTTTACAATACAAAGCGAACACTGTGTGTATGTATTCTATATAATGCTTTGTTGAAAGCAGTGCATTTCTTTAAAATGAGTTAGTGCATGTGTCCATGACTTATAATCTATGAAATTAACCAGCACTCACAAAAGGAATAACACCTCACAGAATACAGTGTGTGCTGGGGAGTGGTGGTGGTAAGTGAATTAAACACCTTAAGTGGGGGAAAAGTAGAAAATTTTCACAAATTTAACAAATCTTTTTATTTTGAATGTATATGAAGTATTTTTATTTAAATCAGGTAGGTTTGCTAATAACTTTATTCAAAACATTGGGGCTTAGAAGGTGAATTATTTTACATGAAATAAATATTTTAAACAAATGCCCACATATGTAGTAGTCACATATATTTGAAATAAAGCTTCTTCATAAAACACTAAAGCTAGATTTTGTTTGTAGACTCTTAAGTATTTTTTATCATTAACACTGCTGTAATTTACATTTTATTTCATTAAAAGAAGGCAAGTCAGCTTTGCCTTAACTATCTTGTGGCAATACAGGAAACAGGATCTTTTAAAAATATATTTCTTTTTATTCATTTATTTATTTGGCTGTGCTGATTCTTGGTTGTGGCATTCAAGATCTTCGTTGCCGTGTGAGAGGTCCTTTAGTTTCGGCATGTGGGGTCTAGTTCCCTGATCAGGACTCAAACCCAGGACCCCCACATTGGGAGCAAGGTGTCTTAACTGCTGGACCACCAGGGAAGTCCCAAGAATCATGATTAGTTTTGAAAAAAAATTATGGATGACTTAGAAAATAATGCTCATTCAAAAAATTACCTGAATCTAGAGACTGAGGGTGGTGACAGCTGTACAGCAATTCAATGTACTAATGCCACTGCAGTGCATGTTTAAAATTACTCTGACGGCGGATTTATGCTATATGTGTGTACATAATCACAATTTAAAAGTTAAATTTAAAAGTGTCTGATTATAAAAGTACACTTTTATTATAGAAGATTTAGAACATAGTGAAAAACTCAAGATAGATATTGTGGAAAACTCAAAAGGTAAACAATTTGATGGGCCAGACTTCCAGTTTTAATTGTACTTGTTTTAGTAATTATACATATGCTTTATACATTTAAAATAATCTTTCAAGGTTTTTAAAAATATTTAGAGCTCATTAGGCTTGCTTTCAACTTACAGTTCATGCTTAGCTTTCATCCACTGTAAGTATCCAGAGTAACAACATCAAGAAGAGTAAAATACTGTCCTGGAAGCTCATTGCTTTTACTTGTTTTACATTTGGGTGAAATAAAAGTGAGTGTTTATTTCTAACAAAGCAAAGTATATATTAATTCATTTAAAGTATTATGCAGTGTAGTAAAATTAAGTGTTACAAATAATGGTTTATTCAAAAGTCACAATAATTATTATGAACAGGGTAGAAGGTACAGTTTTTGACTTAGCTACCCTCTCTGCTCAGAAGTCTGGTGACACAGGAGGTCATGTAAACCTCCCTGATGCCTCAATATAGCAAACACTTCACCATCCTCAGCCATCAGTAACTGAAGCCAGAGGTTGGCTCATCCTTTCATGATACATGTTCTGCTCCTGAGCAAGACCATCTCATCTTCTAAAATGAGAGAGCAATATGGTTCTCTGTAAGAACTGAGATTGTTTAGCTTTTATATTATGGTTTTATAATCACTAGTTTGCTAATATGTTTAAGCAACACAAGTTGTAGAGAAATAATTGTACCAAAAGAAAAAAGAAAGGAGGAGAAAGGGAGAAAAAAAAACAGTTGCAATGAAGTAGTCCTTCTCATATGTCACTTCCTGAGAAATTATGATTCTGACTTTTTAAGGATCTGTAGGAATAAAAGCCACAAACTTTCACCAATTTCTAAAGATGGATTAAATTATTTTGTTATGAAAATACATTTGAAGGGTGATCAGAAGGATTTATTCCAGGGATGCCAGGATGATTGAACCATCAATCAATCAGTGATTGATCTCAAGTTAAAGAATAAAAGTCACATAATCATCTCAACAGATGCAGGAAAAATCTTTGTACAAAATTCAAAATTCATTCATGATAAAAACTCTCCACAAAATGGGTATACAGGGAAATGCTTCAACATAACAAAGACCATTAGTCCACAGCTAACATCATACTCACACTCAAGTGTGAAAAAATGAAGCACTTCCTCTGAGTCAGGGACAAGATGGGAGTACCCATTTTGGCCACTTTTATTCAACACAATATTGGAAGTCCTAACCACAGCAATCAAGCAAGAGAAAGAAATAAAAGGGATCCAAATTAGAAAGGAAGAAGTAAAACTGGTAATGTTTGCAGATGTCTTGATACTATGCATAGAAAATCCTTCAGACATCTCCAAAAACATACTAATCAATGAATTCTGTAACGTTC
This sequence comes from Hydropotes inermis, assembly GCA_020226075.1. Classification (NCBI taxonomy): domain Eukaryota; kingdom Metazoa; phylum Chordata; class Mammalia; order Artiodactyla; family Cervidae; genus Hydropotes; species Hydropotes inermis. The sequence continues at coordinate 2,812,721 of CM035300.1, read as the reverse complement.
TAGGATACAAAATTAATACACAGAAATCTGTTGCATATCTACACACTAACACAGAATCAGCAAGAAAAATTAAGAAAACAATGCTATTTATAATCATGTCAAAAAGAATAAAATACCCAAGGATAAAATTATCTGAGGAGATAAAAAGACCTGTACTTGGAAAACTGTACAACACTGGTGAAAGGAATCAAAGAAATACAAACAACAGATGCTTTTCATTTTTTTACAGCACATTCACAGACTGAAGGAGCTTGTATTATTAACTCTTAATGCAATCCTTATCAAGATACCAAAGGCATTTTCCCACAAAACTAGAACAGACAATTCTAAAATTTGTATGGAAACACACAAAAGACGCTGAATAGACAAAACAGTCTTAAGAAAGAAGAACAAAGCTGAAGGAATCACACTCCGTGACTTCAAACTATACTTCAAAGCTATGGCAATCCACACAGTATGGCACTGGCACAAATGCGGGACAGAGCAGAGCCCAGAAATAACCCACACTCACAAAGGCAACTAATCTACGGGAAAGGAGGCAAGAGAACAATGGGGGGAAACAGCCTCTTCAATAAGTGGTGTTGAGAAAACGGGACAGACACTCGCAGAAGTGTCAAACTGAACTAGTTTTTGACACCATGCCCCAAAGTAAATGTAAAAAGGATTCAAGACTTAAATGTATGGCCTGAAACCATAAAGTTCTAGAAGGAAATATAGGCAATATGCAATTTGAGATCAGTCTTATTAGTAATACTTTCTGAATACATCCCTTCAGGCAAGCAAAACAAAAGTAAAAGCGAATGTTCATGGTAAACAAAATTATTAACAAGGCGAAAAGGTCACCGACTGAATGGAATAATATATCTGCAAATGAGGAATAATATATCTGCAAATGATACAGCATGTAAGGGTATATCTATATATCCCAAAATGAACTCAACACCAGAAAAGCAAACAGATAAAAAGTGGGTAGAGGGCGGACTTCCCTGGTGGTCCAGTGGTGAAGAATCTGCCTGCCAATGCAGGGACACGGGTTTGATCCTGGTTCAGAAAGATCCCACAGGAGGCGGAGCAGCTAAGCCTGCTCCCCATGGCTACTGAGCCCGAGCACCCAGGGGGCGGTGCCCCACAGCAAGAGAAGCCGCCGCCAGGAGCAGCCCATGCACACCTGGAGAGCAGTCTCTGCAGCAACAGAGACCGCTGCAGCCACAAATCCATAAATACTTCTTCAACTGGGCAGAGGGTTAAAAACAGACGTTTTCCCCCTAAGAACCCCTACAGCTGGCCAGTAGGCACATGAAAAGGTACTCAAAGTCACGAAACATCAGGGAAATAAAATTCAAAGCCACAACTGGATATCAGCTCACATCTATCAGAATGGCTGCTATCAAAGAGACAACAAATAATAAACATTGTCAAGGTTGTCGAGAGACGCAAACCCTCATACACTGTTGGTGGGAACCTAACCTGGCGCAGTCTCCATGAGAAACAATGCAGGGCACCTCACAAAGTTAAAAACAGGACTACTGTAAGACCCAGAAGTTCCACGCCTGGGTACTTATCAGAAGAAAATAAGAACACTGATTAAAAAATGCATGCACCCCTATGTACACCACAGCAATGTTTACAAAAGCCAAGATGATGCAACCTAAATGCCTGTCAACAGATTCACAGATAAAGAAGATGTGGTAGATACACACAGTGGAATGTTACATTTTTTTTTTTAAACTCAGTCACAAAAAATGAAATCTTGCCATTTATAGCAACACAGATGGACCTAGTGGATATTATGCTATGCTAAATCAGTCAGATTGAGAAAGACAAATACTGTATGGTTTCACTTCCATGTAGAATCTTAAAAGCAAATAAACACAGCAGAACAGAAACAGAGTTATAGATAGAGAGAACAAACAGGTGGTTACCAGAGGGGACTGTGGTGGGGGAGGAGAGAAACAGATGAGGGAAATTAGGAGGTGTAAACTTTCAGTTACATAATAAATGAGTCATGGGTACGAAATGAACAGTGTGGGGAATACAGTCAGTAACTGTAACAGCTTTGTTTGGTGACATACTGTAACTAGAATTATAGTGATCCTTTTGAAATGTACAGAAATATTGCATTACTATGTTGTGTACCAGGAATTCACTTAGTATTGTAGGTCAATTATACTTTAAAAACAGAGACAAACTCATAGAAAAAGAGATCAGATTTGGGACTTCCACATGTGGGAGTGGAGGATGGTCAAAAGGCACCACAGACTTTCAGCTGGAAGACAAACAAGTACTAGCGGTGTAACATACAACGTGGTGACCACAGTTAACACGGCTGAATCCTACACATGAAAGCTGCTGACAGTAAACCTTAAAAGTTCTCACCGCAAGGGAAAAACTTGCTTTTCTATTTCTTTAATTTATAGTAAATCTCATATCTATATGAGATGATGGATGTTTGCTAAAATCATTGTGCTAATCATTTCTAGATATATGGGATAAGAGAAACTTTCACATACTGACTTATGCAGAATCATTCTGTCTTATGCAGGAATTAACTCTTCTCCATAGTCATTTAGGAGGCTCTGTTCCAGGCTAGAGTCCTGAGTTTGGCTCAAATGGACCTCTTTTCTATTCCTATTATAAACTGCTGTCAATCATTTTCATTGTCATATGTAAGTCAACCTTAAACTTATTGAGTGCTGAATGTCAATTATGTTTCAGTGAAGCTGAAGGTAAAAAAAAAAAAGACTGGAAGCAATGTTTTTTGGTACACTTCCACTAGTTCACTACATAACTGGACATGTCTTCTGTGCATTTTTGAATCAAAATGTGCCAGTCTGATGATGCTCATTTAAAATTCCTAACTATGCTCAAACCTAGACATCATATTAAAAAGCAGAGACATAACTTTGCCAACAAAAGTCCATATAGTGAAAGCTATGCAGTCAAGTACGGATGTGAGAGTGGGACTATAAAGAAAGAAGAAAGCTGAGTGCCAAAGAATTGATGCTTTTGAACTGTGGTGTTGGAGAAGACTCCTGAGAGTCCCTTGGACTGCAAGGAGATCCAACCAGCCCATCCTAAAGGAGATCAGTCCTGAATATTCATTGGAAGGACTGATGCTGAAGCTGAAGCTCCAGTACTCTGACCACCTGATGCAAAGAGCTGACTCATTAGAAAAGACCCTGATGCTGGGAAAGATTGAGGGCAGGAAGAGAAGGGGACGACAGAGGATGAGATGGTTGGATGGCATCACCGACTCAATGGACCTGAGTTTGAGCAAGCTCTGGGAGTTGGTGATGGACAGGGAGGCCCAGGGTGCTGCGGTCTATGGGGTCTCAAACAGTTGGACATGACTTAGTGACAGAACAACAACTATGCTCTTATTAAAACTCAGTAAAATCTAAAGTGTGAGTCAGCAATTCTGAAAGAATGATGTATATCGAAGCTTGGACAAATAAACATATTGTGGATATTAAGAAGCAAGTTTCTTTTGTCAGAGAAAGGAACTCCAAATAACTCCTATTTGTAGGGAAAGCTAGATCAGCCTGGTAAGGTTGAACTGAAACTGGAGAAGCCAACAGTTTTAGATTGGACATTGATATAAAAATAGGATATGTATGTGTATACCTTTTATCTCCCCTAGCTCTGCTCATGAGAGGGCCTAGAAGCAGTGATATCATGGCACCAGCAAATACCACGTAGTGCACAGGTCCTGGTTTCTAAGCACTAAAACACTGAACGAAGGAATCAGGGCTCCTTGGAGAAGCGGTGGACTTCAGGACTGGCAGGGAAGGTGGAGGACATGTGGGATGAGCCAGGAAGAACCCGGGTGCCAGAAAGTAAGACAATGTTCAAACACGATGGGAGCACGTCGAAGGACAGAGGGGCTGACTTTAGTGAGCTCTCTGTGGCCAAACCGGGAAAAATTTAAGCAAGGATAGTAATGACTTTTAACCCATGGAGTAGAAATAGATACCCAGCTACAACTAAACAGGTAAGGGAGAAAAGAAAACTCCTCCTTGCCACAGAACTTCGATGAAACATTAGAAGAAAGGGTGGAAATGGGAAATCACCACTGAGAAACAAAACAGGTAAGAACCAGCTGTTAGTGAAGACTGGGATTGTAAACATGACACTTACAGTCACAGAGCAAGATTCTAATCACAAAGGGGAACACAGCAAGTCTACAGCGGAGGAAGCAGACGTCTCCTCTACCACGTGGCCAGACAGACTCCCCGGTGAGGAGGCGTGTGGAATCGTGTGCTCCCCAGTCTGCTGTGTTGAGGACACATCACCGCTCTCGAGGGGCCACGGTACAAATTTACAGACAGTACTCTTCAGAAGTGTCAAGATCACCAAAGAACAGAGGAACTAGGCGGGTTAAAGGGAACTAAGGCGACTTGATGACTCAGTGCAATGGGGGGTCTTGGAGGAGAACCTAGACTAGAAGCGCATTAGTAGGAAGATTAACAAAATGATAATAAAGGTCTGTAGATTAGGTAACAGAGTAATATCAATGTCAATTTTTTTCTGATTTTGATACTTGCATTGTGGTTATATAAGACATTAACATTTGATGAAGCTGAGATAAGGGCACAAGAGAATTCTTTGTGGAGAAACTTTATACTATTTTTGAAACTTTTAAAAACCCTACTTCAAAATGTAAAAATCCACGGTGTCACAAAGAATCAGATATGGCTGAGCAAGCACGCACACATCCACATTTCAGATTTAACCACAGAACACTGCCAGCGACAAGGTGTCTTTGCTTGTGACCCGTACTTGCTCTCTCTTGGCTCTGTCCCCGACTGTCTTACCTGATTGGAGGATTAGTTCCAGTCTTCCCAAGCTCTTCTTCAATATTATCTTGGAAACAGGTATACTTCTATTATGTTATCACCATGTATCTTTAAACTACATTAAGAAAATACCGGAATTGTGCTTTCTGAAATTATTTATTTTCAACTTGAGTTTAAATAATCAAAGAAGTCAGCGTGATTAGTTTTGTGTCTGTTTTAGTCATTCTTTACTTATTCAGGATAATTAGCTATACTGCAGTCTTTACAGAAAAGGGGTTACGACAAAAAGAAGGGAAACATTCAAAATCTTTCAATATTCAGATAATACTGTGAGTTTCAGTCATTTACTATTTCACATGTGGATAAGCTGAGGTCCACATGCTTAACAGGTTTGCAAGGGCTATACAATTAACATACTGGAGACTACATGTGAACCTAGTTCTGCTGGGCCCCAATTTTTACAGTACTGCAAAGAATAAAGAATTATGCTGAATTTCTGAAGAGCCATTACTCTTAAAAAGGTTTTTTTGGTCTATTTAGTAATCAGGTTTTTGGAGTTCAAAACTGTCAACATTTATTTACACTGAGTTGTTAGCTAAAATATATAGAGTATAAACTGGCTTTCGACGAGTGAGCAAAAATAATCTGCATCTACAATGTAACTGTGATCTTTTCTCCTTGGAAGGTAACTGCAAACCCTGTCATGCTCTTCAAAAACAAGTAAGAAATCTTAACAGCTGATGATCATAAAAATAATTACAGGTTGTCATCATTAAGTACATAATCACACCTAATCCTCCTTGAAATAAACTAATACATATGTTTCAAAATGTTAGAAAGAAAAACGACACATGGAAAATACTGTTTTTCTGAGTAATGATCCTAGATGGGTGCATGGTAAGAATTTTCAAGAAAAAACAACACAAAATCTCGAGTCCTGAAAACCCCGTTGGCCTGCATTGGAAATTACTTTTCTCCCTTAGCCTGCGAATAAGTCAAGCAGGGAGGAACACACGCCGGGGTCCCCAGACGCGGGCGTTTCGCTGTGAGCACCCGGGAGCCGGGCTGGGGCGGAGCGCGCCCCAGTTCACGGCCCTTCGCGCAGCCCGGACCCGCGTCCGCGTCTAAGCGGCCCTGCGCGCGTCCCCTGCTCCCCTCGCCGCCTCCGCTTCCGGCTTCTGGCCGTCCGACCTCTCACTGCGGCCCGCACCCCCAGAAACACCCAGGGAGACCCCACTTAGCTTCTCTCGAAACCCTTCTGACTGGACAAATGAACAGGTCAATGTATCTTTATCACGAAATGATGAGTGCTTCTTCGGAAATACAGACCAGGATCCCAAGAATAATACGCTCATAGCGTCAGAGGCCTCTCATTGCATATGTGGATCTAAGTCTTGCCAACAACCCAAGGTTCCACTTCTCCAGTAGATGGTAAGGTTGAATATCGGTGGTCGGACCACATGCATACTAGGAAGCCAGATTCTTTTATTGGTCCTGATGTTAATTGTAGAAATAATGGTGAACGTCTATAAAGCACTTCCTGGGTGCCAGACACTATTTTAAGTGATTGATATGTATAAACTCATTTAATCTTTATAATTTTAGATAAAAACCCTATACCCATTTTATGGATAAGGAAACCGAGGTATAATTACTCAGAGCTATACTGTTGGGGTTCTAATGCACAGCAGTGTAGGTCTCATTTCACTTAGGAACCCTGACAGTCTACTTGTAATACACACATTTTTATACTTGTGCCTTTTACCTTCAGTGTAAAAGACCACAAGCTAAACATTTAAGCATACTTAAGTTTAGGTACCCGGCTTCCCTGGTGATAAAGAATCCTCCTGCCAATGCAGGAAGTGCAGGTTCGATCCCTGCGTTGGGAAGATTCCCTGGAGGAGGAAATGGCAACCTACTCCAGTATTCTTGCCTGGGATCTCCAATGGGTAGGAGAGGCTGGTGGCCTACAGTCCATGGAGTCACAAAAAAGTTGGACACGACTTAGTAAGAAAACAACAGAAGTTAAGGTATAATTCTACATTTTACTAGCATCTAAATCAGCTGACAGTTGCAAACAGAAATGAAAGGCAGCATTATAAAACTATATCCCTCACAACTACACTTAACTTGCATAAGCTACTTTCTACATCATGACCTTTGGGACTTCCCCTGGTGGTCTACCAGATAAAAATCCACTTGCCAATGCAGGGGCCCCAGGTTCAGTCCCTGGTCCAGGAAGATCCCACATGCCACGGAACACCTCCACTACGAAAGAGAGTGCGCCTAGAGCCGGTGCTCCGCAACAAGAGGAGTCACTGTGATGAGAAGCCTGCACTCCGCAGTGGAGGGCAGCCCCGCGCGCTGCAGAGGAAGCCCGAGACGGCAAGAGACCCAGCACGGCCAAAAGTGAGCAAATAACATGTAAACGAACAAGCAGGATGTGGTGGTTAATTTAAAAAATAAATAAATAAATAAATAAATAAATAAATCATGACTTTCCCCCCTTTCCTTCCTTCCCTTTCTTCTTTCCTAAAAATGTCTCAATAATTTTAGTAGTATAATCATTGATCAAACTATTTATTTGGAAACACATCTGGCCACATTTCCTCCTTACAGAAAGTAAACAACATTCCACTGTATATCACTTAATCCTAATTCACAAAAAGAAGCAATGAGATGATCTAAAAGCATGGGAAAGAAAAAAAACCCAAAGAGTAAAGGCTAAAAGATTATGTGTATACAGTTCCATAAAAGAGATCTAATGACTGACAGTAAGGGAAGTGAAAAGGGAAAAAACATTTGTTGACTTCCTGCCTAGATGTTTTTTAAGAAAATTTATTGTTCACCAGAGAGACTTTGAAATGCCAAATTTGGCTAGATCAGTAAGGGAGGAAAAGTGTTGATGTAACACTATTTACATTTCTCTAGACTGAAAGGGGATTCAAGGCATTAAGGAGTATTTGTCTTAGCTGATTAGATTACATATAATATTCTGTTGCTTTATAAACATTTATTTTAATCTCTGTGAGATTTTGTGAACTAGCCCATGGTCATAAATTGAATTATAACATTATGTAAATCATGCCTCTGGATGCAGAATGCAGAGAATTCTGTAGTGTACCAATGTATTTATTTATATTAAACTTTATTATTTATTCATTCATGTTTATTTTTAGATTTTTGACTTGTCCCTGATGCAAAAAATACATGTTTATATTTTTCCATGGCAAATACTATGGAAAGTAAATTAATATTTAGCAAAAGCCTGAGTTGATGAGGTGAATTTGATAGAAAAGGAAGAGGAAACGTCCTTTAATAAACTTTAAGGCTAAGAATACATTTTATGTTATTTCCCCTACTTCATAATTGTGGAAAACTAAAGCAGCTGTAGCCTTACAGGTAAAAGAACTGGTGCTTCTGGACAAATTATAAAGAGAAGCATTTCCTTTGGAGAACTTTTTCACCACCATCACTTTCTACTGTATATGTGTGAATGAGTATCTATGTAATGAATATTTCCTTATTTTCAAAAATATTTTAAGGTAACAAAGGTATTAAAATTCCTTCAATGAAACATATTGCATGACATGGGAGTAACTTATAACCAGTATCAAATGAAAATAAAGCAAGATGCATGACTAAATAGGCAATATATTCCGTTTTTCCAAGTCTTCTGAAGTGAACAAGTACGTTACTTTGTAGGTGTACTTTTGCCAAGTACAGCCTGCACACAGGAAAGTGGCCGACTGTAAGCATACCATGTGAAGAACTCTCCTAAAGGAAACACACCTGCGTAACCTGTCCCAAGGTCACGAATGGCCCCAGATCACGAATAGAACATTGCCAACATCTTGGGCTCCTGCCTCCTCCAAACGGGCACCATCTGGACTTCCAACACCACCACTGCGGAATCTGGCCCACCTGGGACCGTATGTGGCTAGAATCATACAGCATGTGTGCTCCTGGGTCCAAATTCTGTTGCTCAATACTGTTTGTGAGGTTCCATGTTTGCGTAGCTGTAGTTTATTCATTCTTAATCCACTGCTGTACTAAGCCATTATGCAAGTCTATCATAAGTTATCCATTCTATCTCTGCGGCGTTTGAGCAGGTTTCAGTTTGGGCTTACGACATCGTTTATACTTTTACACTTAACAGTGGCTCTAAAAACCAGAAATACTAACCAAATCTGGCTTTCAAAACCAGCAAATAATTTACTATGCTAAATACTCCACAAGTTTTCTTTCTTATGCTTTGTTTCCAGTTCTGATTTATCAGGAATCTGCAGATTTGGGGGTGTCTAACCATGTCATAGGTTACGCTCAATCTGTTTTTCTTCAAACAGAAGTGCTTTGATTTATCTGGTTCAGAGATTTTTATTCCCTCTTAATGGTCCTTGACATTTCACAATAGAGGCACTAGCTCACTCTCTCTTTTCAACTTCAGAGACATTTAAGAAGCTTGTCACAAAACATTCCAGAAAAATTTTCCTGAGGTCACGAATTGGGCAATTCCTGCCTTCTGTATTGAAGAAACCGGACCTTCTGGCCTCAGGGACGGAACGCCAGTCTCCTGCACTGGAGGCAGATTGTTTACCTTCTGAGCCACCAGGATGGCCCTTAAAAAGCCTCAGAGCCACAAAACTCTTTGTGCTTAGTCTCTAAGGTAAACCTGGGCAGACTCCGAGAAGCAAGCTAATGTCTCAGAACAGTTTTTTGTCTTAACATGAGTGAGTATAATTACCTCCATTCCTACCATCACTTCCCACTGTGTCTCCGAGTGGCTTTCCTTCAGGATCCCACTTCAAGAAATAAGTGAATGGATGAAAAATGGAGAGTGAAAGTATGGATGTTAATGAGATAGCATGGGGTGAGTCAAGTGATAAAGTGCAAAGAAATGCAGAGTAAGGCCGGCCTATGCATCCTTTATTGGAGACAACTTCACAGAGTATCTTAAGCAAATTATTTAAATGTTATTTACATAAAATATTAAAATAGTTAGGAAAGTTAAAAAATATTTCTCAAAGACATCTCTTTAAAGATAAAAACTCATTCTCTTTAATCTTTATTCCCAAAACGTGTAGCCTTATCACACTGTTCTACAGCTGTTTGTTAACACGCCTGGGTCTTCCTCCAGACTGCACTCCTATGAATGTGGATAGTACAATATAAAATTTCATATAGTGGGGTATCTAGCACCTCAGTGATTAATAAGTGTTTAATGAATGAGACAATGAGCTAATTAAATGAGGAAATAATTTTTTGAAACAGAAAAGTTTGTGGGGAGAAAAAAAAACGTTGCATATGTGAGGTTTTCTTCCTCTGATTTCAACTGCAGACCATCCCCCACTCTGCAGTCCTGGAGGGTGCATACAGCATTCTCACGAGATCCCGGAAGCAGAGAAGTTTTAACAGGTGTTTGGCCACACTGCCGCCCTTGTCTGCACAGGTCTAGTTCTGTCTCTGACAAGAGCTACCAACTGCCATTAATGTGCATTTGCAGACCCCCTCCCAAACTGAGCACTACATTGCAACCGACCTTTGCAAGCTGAGCAGAACTGTGGCTGCAGCAGACAGAAAGTGAATGGCTCTCTCAGCTACACTCCGGGAAGGGTTAGGCCAGTGAACCTTGATTGACTGTGAGCTGTTCAGTTTCTGGATACCCTGCCCTGGGTTAAACTCTACTGGTTATTAAAACATAAGACAGGTTTATGAAGACAATACGTTGAATTTAGCAGCTCTTAGCACAGTAGATCCAATGCAGTTTTTTTGTCTTCATCATTTTGTTGTGTGTCATTTACTTTATGTGGCTTAAGAGATAATAAGGTAAAATGTACTTCAGAATTTTGATGACAGTAACTATGACAAAAGCATTAATTTTTATTTTTAATGTTTAAAACATGTATTTGCTATTTTCGGAGGATGGTTGCTTAACAGCGCGCTGCTTCCAGGCGCACAGCGGAGTGCGTCAGGTCTCCTTTCTCAGCTTATCTTCCCACACAAGTTATTACAGAATACTGAGCGGGGTCCTCTGAGTCAGACAGTAAGCCCTGATGGTTATCTGTTTCATATATAGTAGTGTGCACATGTCAATCCCAAACTCCCAACCTATCCCTCCCCCAACCCTTCCTCCCTGATGACCATTATACATTTGTTCTCTAAGTCTGTTAAGTCTATCTTTGTTTCGTAAATAAGTTCATTTGTGTCATTTTTTTAAAATTCCACATGTAAGTGACATCATATGATATTTGTCTTTGTCCCCTGACTTATTTCACTTAGTTTGATAAACTCTAGGCCCATCCATCTTGCTGTAAATGGCATTATTTCATGTTTTTTATGGCTGAGTAGTACTCCATATATAGGTACTACACATTATCCATTCACTGGTTGATGGGCATTTAGATTGCTTCTATATCCTGGCAATTGTAAATATGCTGCTATGAACACTGGGGCACACATATCTTTTACAAAGAGTGTCTTTGTGCTTTGGGGGCTATATATCCAGGAGTGGAACTGCTAGGTCATAGAGCAGTTCTATTTTTTGTTTTTTGAGAAATCTCCATACTGTTTTCCACAGTATATGCACCAACTTACATTCCCATCAACAGTGTACAAGGGTTCCCTTTTCTCCACATTCTCATCAGTATTTGCTATGTGTGGGCTTCTCTTTTCCATTGACAGCCATTCTGACAAGTGCAGTGTGGGAGCTCACTCGGCTTTGATTTGCATTTCCTGGATGATTATCAGTGGCAAGCATCTTCTAATGTCCTGCTGGCTGCATTCCCCCCTGGGGAAAATGTCTTTTCAGTTCTGCCCATTTTTCAATCAAGTGGTTTTTTTTTAATGTTGACTTGTATGACCTGTTCATATATTTTGAATAATAATCCCCTATTGGCTATATTAGTTGCAAAATATTCTCTCCCATTTAATAGTTTTTTTTTTTATTTTTCATTTTGTTGATGGTTTCCTTTGCTGTGCAAAAGCTTTTCAGTTTAATTAGTTCTCATCTGCTTATTTCTGCTTTTATTTCCTTTCTTTTAGAAGACAGATCCAAAAAATATGTAGGTGTGATTTATAGTTTCCCCTGGGAGTTTTGTAGTATCTAGTCTTACATTTAGGTCCCTGATCATTTGGAGTTCACCTCTGTATATGGTGTTAGAGAATGTTCTAATTTCATTCTTCTACATGTACCTGTCCCATTTTCCCATCACCACTTAGTGGAAAACTGTATTTTCCCCATTGTATATTCCTGCCTCCTTTATCACAGATTAATTGACCATAAGTGCATGGGTTTATTTCTGTGCTCTCTATCCTGTCTCATTGATAAATGTGTATATTTTTGTGCTAGTACCATATCATTTCATTACTGTAGCTTTGTAGGATAGTGTGAAGTCAGGGCAGTGATTCCTTTGGCTCCATTCTTTCTCAAGATCGTTTTGGCTATTCAAGGTCTTTTGTGTTTTCACAGAAATTTAAAATTTTTTGTTCTAATTCTATAAAAAAATGCCATTGGTATTTTTATAGGGGTTGCGCTGTATCTGTAGACTGCCTTGGGTAGTATGGTCATTTTAACAATATCAATTCTCCCAATCCAAGAACATGATGTATCTCTCCAGATGTTTGAGTCAGCTTTGATTTCTTTCACCAGTGTCATAGTTTTCAGCGTATAAGTCTTTTGCCTCCTAGGTACCTAGGTTTATTCCTAGGTATCGTATTCTTTTTTGAGACAGTGGTAAATGGGATTGTTTTGTTAATTTCTCTTTCTGATATTTTACAGGCCAGTATCACTGATGAGCGTAAGTGCAAAAATCCTCAACAAAATACTCAGGAACCAAATCCAGCAACACATTAAAAAAACCGTATGTCAAGCTTCCCTGGTGGCCCAGAAGTAAAGATTCCACTTGGAATGCAGGAAATGTGGGTTTGATCCTTGGATTGGGAAGATTCCCCAGAGAAGGAAAGGGCAACCCACTCCAGTATTCTTGCCTGGGAAAACCCATGGACAGAGGAGCCTGGCTACAGTCCACTGGGTCACAAAAGAGTCAGACTTAAGAGACTAAACAAGAACAATAACATCATCAAAATCAAGTAGGATTTATCCCAGGGATGCAAAGATTTTTCAGTGGTCTGCAAATCAATCAATGTGATACATCATATTAACAAACTAAAGAATTAAAAATCGTATGATCATCTCAAAAGATGCCTAAAAAGTTTTTGATAAAGTTCAACACCCATTTATAATAACAACTCTCCAGAAAGCTAACACAGAGGGAACATATTTCAGCATAATAAAGGCCATATCTGACAAAACTATAACTAATATACTTAACAGTGAAAAGCTAAATGTATTTTCTCTAAGATCAGGAACAAGACAAGGATGCCCACTCTTTTATTCAACATGGTTGTGGTTTTCCTAGCCACAGCAATCAAAGAAGAAAAACAAATAAAAGAAATCCATAATGGAAAGGAAACAGTAAAACTTGTCACTGTTTGCTGAGGACATGATACTAGAGATACAAAATCCTAAAGATGTCACCAGAGAACTACTAGTGACCATCAATGAAGTGAGCAAAGCTACAGGATGCAGGGTTAATACACAGAAATCTGTCACATTTCTAAACCAATACTTAAAAAAATATAGCTAGTTCTTTAAAGTTCAAAAATTAACTTGAATTCCATTTTAATAGCACTGACTACTCACAAAACTAACAGTCATACAAGAATATGGTTAGAAGAATAATACTAGCCACTGAAATTTTAAACTAAAGTTACATGGAGTTTCCTGGTGGACCAGTGGTTAAGACTCAGTGTTTTCACTGCCATGGCCCCAGGTTCAATCCTTGGTCAGGGAATTAAGATCCTGGCATAGCGTGGAAAATAAAACGAAATAAGATAAAATTAAAATAAATAAAAATGAAAGCTACAGGCATCAAATATAGAGTCTGCTAAACTGATAAATGGGCTTCCTTGGTGGCTCAGTAGTAAAGAATCTGCTTGCCAACTCAGGAGATAGAGGTTCGATCACTGGGTGGGGAAGATTCCCTGGAGAAGGAAATGGCAACCCACTAGTACTCTTGCCTGGAGAATTCCTTGGACAGAGGAGCCTGGCGGGCTACAGTCCATGGGGTTACAAAGAGTCAGACGTGACTTAGTGACTGAATATCAACAAAAACAAAATAAACATTCTTTATTCTCAAGTTATACATTTAAATTACCTTTATAAAACTTTCTTTGCAATCCTTTTTTGAGCAACTGCCGCAGCACATTTGATTAAACAAGATCCTCCTGTTCTCATTTTGATTACTAAAATATTTCCTTTCATTCTTTTCAATTAGTTAACCTGAGCATAGCCCCAGGCACTGTTTGGGTAGGAGCGCAATAAACTGAAACTTTAGGATGCTGAGGATGGGAAAAAACATCTCACCCAGAGCAGCTAGCAGCAACGGAAGGGTTTTCAGCTATTGCTGGCTGCATTGATCAAGGTACTGTGACAGAAGGCCGTTCTACGTGATTCATGTATTGTTCTGTGGGAATGCATTCTACTCCCCGATAATTTTTATGCTTGGCTAACTTCGGGTTTCCCTTTCCATAAAAGGTAGTTTCTAACTATGTGTTTATTTTAAAGCTAATAATTAATAGTGAAATAAAACTGGCAGCCTGTTGAGTTTCAAGAAAAGTTGTCTTTTGTTAGACAAAAAATTCTTTGACCAAAATAAAACACTCAGCTATGTGAGTTTGTCCCACATTTGCCAAATGCCTTCAGCTGAGTTGCTAATATCCTAGAATAATAAAAGATTAGTACCTTTCCCTTATAATTAATCTACTGAGTCCAGATTTTACTTTCAGATACTATCATTACATGTAGGTTGAAAGTGACATTTCCTCAACTCTTCAAGGCATAACTTTCAGTGAAATGTATTTAGCTATTAACGATCTGCAAGCAGCCCACTGGCAGAGACAAGATACTATTTTCACTGTGAGTGATGTTTTAGCTACAAAAGTGTATACACTCATAAAGGCATTCACTGTTTCACTAAAGCCTATACTGTATTTCATATTAATAAAATGTTCTCTTGCATAAATAATACCCCTAAACTGTGTATAGTGTTTTGTGGTTTTATTTTTTAGCATCAATAAATTTTATTCTCAACACTAGACAAGTACAAAATGTATCCCTGTTTTCTACAAGTTTATTTCACTTTTTACTTATCACTGGGTCATGGATGTGCATGTGTGCTAAGTCGTTTCATGTCATATCCAACTCTGTGACCCTATGGACTGTAGCCCACCAGGCTCCTCTGTCCATGGAATTCTCCAGGCAAGAATACTGGATGACATGTCTTCCTCCAGGGGATCTTCCCAACCCAGGGGTCGAACCCAGAGTCTCTTACATCTCCAGCACTGGCAGGCGGGTTTTTTACGACTTGTGCCACCTGGCTTATGGACAGTTTTGGAGAAAACACAATTATTTCCTTATTATATTCTAGAAAACTTGGTTCACTCCTGAAAACTTCTGGCTCAACCTGCTTTCTGAAGGAGAAAACGAAGTTACACATGAGCCCACAGTGGGTACCATAGGTACTAAGGGACTGCAATCAGCGGCCCCACTCCCGTGAAGTGATGCCATCTTCTGATGGCCAGTTAGTACTGAGGATAATACAGCTGCATCCTAAATGTTACCCAGTACCCTTTCTTTTTTCGGTCACACCACTCCCCTGTCTTTACTCCACCTCTGACTCCTGCCATCAGGACTACTCTCAATTCACCCATGAGGCTGAAACTTACTGCTCAGGATTGCCACCTACAACAGGGAAGCTTAACTTTGAGTTTGAACATAGATATTTTTAAGTCCAAAGCTCGTAAGCCAGATTTTCATGTGGTAAAAAGGTTTTTAAAGAACTTCCCAATTTCTTATTTACATAAGAAAAACACATTTGGAGGATTAACTATATTATAATCATAGAGTAATAATTACAAATATCTTGCAGAGAAAATACCATTCTTTTCTAGAATGTCTAGTACTGTTGGTGGATATACAGGGATTCTGAGTGGATGAGCCTAGGGTTGCGGTGGTCCTGAGGACGGACCAAGTTCCCTTCATCCTCCCTGGCTTCCACGTAAGAGGCGGACAAGGCAGGATTCTCAGGAAAGCTAGAGGCTAATCCCCGAACCTGTAGGCTGATCCTTGCGTCTCTAACGGAAGAGCCTGCGAAAACTGCAAGCCTTTCAGAAAGCCCTGCTGGGGACAGTGTGCTGTGTTCACCGTGACACAGTGGTAACGGCCAGAGGACTGAAGTCCCAGGAAGGTTTCCCCAGCTGGTGGACAGATGGCAGGTTTTACACGGTTCCACACATTCCCAGGGAGTGCAGAGAAAGCAGCCGGGAGTTTCCAGGTTCCGATAAGAAGTCTGAAGTGCTGAGGACGAAAGCTGAGTTGGGGTCCAGAGCCAGGCGAAGGCAGCAGTACAGACTGCCTATGCGTGGCCAGAACCGCAGCCCTCTGTCCCTCCTGCACGGCTGCCCACAGCCCAGGCGGAGGTGGTGAGGACCGGCCTGAAGCCCAGAGCCCAGCCCGTCAGCGCTCTCACCGGAAGCACAGCAGGAGGAGCCAGGACCCCGTCAGCGCTCTCACCGGAAGCACAGCA